>JARQOD010004286.1:0-56251 GCA_033576555.1 Oophaga sylvatica | reverse complement strand
ATTGTGATTTAGTGCTTCTTTGAGTATTTTAGGGGGAAAGATCTTGCGTTGGGGGCTTCTGTGTGGCGGGAAGATGTAGCCTTTGTTGGGGGGGCTGCAGTCTCATTCTGCGCTGATGGTGGTGTGTGATACCCGTATGGGAATGGGGGGCGTTAGCGGTCCCTACAGCTGATCAACTACACCTGCGACCGGCTATCAGTTTCACTGAAGGCAGTAATCTGTTTTTTGGGGGCCTGGACTCTTGTACCCCTCGGGTTGGTGGCTGCGTAATACCCTATCGGTGTGTCTGGGTAAAGTGGTCACAACATTCTGTGCAATCCTGCTGTGACCGGCAGCCATTTTTACTGGGGCCTGGACTCTGTTCGCCGTGGCTGTATGGGGGCTGCGTAATACCTTATGGGGCGTCTGGGTGGTGCGGGCCGTAAGCTGAAACCATGCCTGCAACAGGTTTCTGTTTTTATGTTCTGCCTTCCCACGTAGGTGCTTGGGATTTCAGCATACGCTAAACCCCGCCCTTCCCAAGTAAACAGACTGCTGATTCTTAAGTCTTAATTATTGAGAGCTGTGAATGAAAACGGGAGATAATGGGTAATAACTACAAGAAATAACGTATATCAGTCGGCCGTTACAAAAAAACAGATGTACAAGGTGCAATTACATCATAACAGGACAACAGAAACTGAAACGAAACACAGAAGTCAGTTATCATGGCAAAATACAGCTGTGCACTACTTATTCTGTACAAAATACCTATCTGAAGCAGGCAAATTATTAGATTAACTGGGGGATAAGGCACAGATACCTTGCTGTACAGGATTTAGCAAACCTTACGTACGGACTCTCAAAGAATCCGTGGCAGGGGAGACATTGTGTGAAGGGAGAAACCAGGAAACACTTCTACACTCGAAACCCCCAGGAAACGCCGCATTCTTCTTCTGCCTGGGAAAACTAAGGGGGCAGTTTTGCAAAAACCCCTTCGTTTTAAAGGAAAATTCTCTTGTACCAGAAACAAGATAAATGGTAATGGGAACTATTGACCTCTAAGGCGTAACTGGTACTACGCTATGAATTTTATATTCTGCTCATGAAGGGCAGAACACCGAACAAAAAAGTTGACACGTAGGATGTGTACCCCGGGGAGTGTTTGTCAGCAATACACCCTAGTGTATGGGATTAAAAGTTAGGAACCGCTCCCTTTAAACTGAAAAGACCTTTTTCCGAGGCCATCCTCCACGTCTCTTCGTACAGCACCACTGATCACCGGGGGACCGTGTTCCATGGTGCAACGCCACATTAGTGTTTTCAAGGGTGTTTATGGCCCGTAACAAAAATGTTGAACAAGTTGTTGATGGTACCCCCAGGGGGAATTTTTATCCCCATACACTTACTGTTGGGCATTACAAGTTAGGACCCGCTCCTTTGTAAGGAAACAGATTTTTAGGGGGGACTTCCTCCACCTCTTTCCAATGTATTTGGGGTGCCAAATTTGGGGCAGGCCTTGCATTCCCCATAGGCCAAAACAGATGGGAGACCCACTTTTAAAAATTGAACTTTGTTGGTTGTTCATTTCAAACTGCAATCGGTTCTTTGGGCTCAACAGCAAGCCCACTCGTGGTTCCCTTCAACACTGCAATTCTCCCTGCCAGGTCTTCAGCCTCAACACTGCAATTGTCCACTGCAGGCTCTTCTGGCTAACACTGAAAAGCTCCCTGATGGAGTTCTTCCCAAAATGCAATCTACATTAAAAGTTCTTCAGCCTCAAACTGCAATGCTCCACTGCTGAGTCTTTGCCTCAACCTGCAATTGCCCTACTGGTTCTTTGCCTCAACACTGCAATTGTCCACGTAGGTTTTCAGGCTCCCACGCAATTCCCATGCAGGTTCTTCAGCCTCAACAACGAATTCCTACTGTGGTCCTTCAGTCTCAACACTGAAAAATTTCGACTGCGGTCATCGACCAAATATGACATTCAATAAGGCAGGTTCATCAGCCTAAACAAGAAATCTCCCATGCCAGGTGGTTCTCTAGAATCAACACTGCAATTTTCCCGCAGTTGGTTCACCTCAACAGAAAATATTCCGCAGGGTTTTCCAGACTTAATGCTGAATTCCGATACCGGTCTTCATCCCAAACTGACATTTCCAATTCGGGGTCTTCAGGCTCAACTTCCTGCGTAGCCCCAAAAAATAGGAGTCCAAATTAATAGGAACAATGCTTTAGGGGCCATCCAGTACGTTGGTTCAAGGGTCATTGGTGGTGGTAACGTTGGGCAGAGCAGGCCTTGCATTCAATGCCGGGCAAACGTATGGCAGTACCAAATAAATTTGGGAAGTTTGGATAATGGGCCATCCAGGTTGGCTTCAAGGTTATTGAGGTGCGGGTAATGTTGGACAGGGCTGCTTGCATTCAATGCCTGGCCAAACAGTTGGCATACCAAATAAGCTAATGGGAAGTTTGCTTAAAGTGGCCTCCAGTACGTGGCCCAAAGGGTTATTTGGGGTGCGTGTAACTTTGGGGCAGGGCAGGCCTTGCTTCAGTGCCTGGGCAAAAGCTGGCATACTAAATAAGCTTAATGGGCGTTTGGTTTTTGTCGCCATCCAGGATGTGGGTTAAAGTCTTATTGGGGTGCATGTACTTTGGCAGGGCATCTTGTTCAATGCTAGGCAAATAGTAGGGCAAAACCCCAAAATAACGCTTAATGGAAAGTTTGGTTTAATTGGCCACCCACTACGTGGTTTCAAAGGGGAATTGGTGGTGTAAATTAGGGCAGGGCAGGCCTTGCTTCAAAGCCCAGTCAAACGAATGGCAGTACCAAATAAAGCAATGGAAATTTGGTTTCAGTGGCCTCCGTAGTTGCTTTAAAGAGTTTGTTGGGTGCTGTAACTTAGGGCAGGGAGGCCTTGCATTCCTGCCTGGGAAACTTGGCAGTACCAAATAAAGCTTAATAAATGTTTGGTTTAATTCGCCATCCGGACAGGGTTAAAAGTCTTATTGGGGGCTTGTAACTTTGGGACAGGGCAGGCCTTGCATTCAATGCCTAGGCAAATATAGGGGCAGTACCAAAAAAGCTTAATGGGATGTTTGATTTAATGTGCCTTACTATGTGGCTTCAAAGGGTTAGGGGTGGTGTAATGTTGGGGCGGGCAGGACCGCATTCAATGCCTAGGCAAACAGTATGGCGTACCAACTAAGCTTAATGGGTGTTTTGGATAATGGGCCATCCGCGTGGCTTCAAAGGTTATTGGGGTCTGTAATTTGGGACAGGGCAGGCCTTGCATTCAAGCTAGACAAAAAGTTGGGAGACCAAATGAATACTTGCAAAATTGTTGCATGTGGTCTCCATGACGTGTTTCAAAGGTTTGTTTGGGTGGTCGTAATTTGGGAAAGCCCTGCCATCCTGCATACGCAATAACAGTATGGGACCCCTGTTTAATAATAGGAACAACAAAGCATAGCCGGTGATGGCTCCTCAGGGCCCCTGGGATATAAAAAAAACTTTGGACTTTCAGAATCCTTCGTTCATAAACAAAAGGATGTGTCTACGATGGTCACACACCCTGGCCAAATAATTTGTAAAATTTTAAAAAATACATTTTCGTGAATGCATTTGTCTTGGGGAAGCAAAGCCGAATGTCATGACCCAGGACGGGTTTTTGTCTTTGCCCCGTCCTGGTCAGACGGGGTATGGTTCAGCCTCTCTTGGCAGAGGGCGGCTATTTGTTGCCAATTGCCTAGGTTGGTTTCAGTTATACTCCTGCCCTCGGCTGAGTTAGTTGACCCCGTGTGCCTGTGCCTTGTGCCTGATCTTGTTGCTTTTTTGGGGTTTTTGCCCCGGTCCGTCTTTCGTTGTGAGTTTGTCTCTGTTGGTACTGGTATTTGCCCGTTCTGGTTTTCTGACCCTTGGCTACTTTGGTTTTCCTGCCTGTCCACTTGTACGCGGTCCCTCGTGTTTGACCTGGCTATCCTGACTATCCTTTTGTCTATGCCCCTTGGAACTCGTCCCGTTTCCCCTCTAGGAGTTTTCCTTTGCTCATAGCCCGGGAGCTTAGGCCACGCCCATCAGCGTCACTGCTTAAGGTCCTTTGGCCTGAAGATTCTCTGTTGTTACTGCCTTCTTGGAGACCTGTGGCCGGCGCCGCCCTTGGCAGTCTGGCTTGGGCCTGTTAGTTAAAGCACGCTCTTCACCGCTACTGCCCCCTCCACGGTATCTTTTGAGCGCCGTCTGTCTATTCGGACACGCGCACTGGCTCAGTGAGCAAGTGCGGCGGGTTCGGAAAAAACCGAAGGAGAAAAACGCATCAAAAACGCTACGTGGTGAACTTAGCCCAAGTGGGGAGGAACATTTTTGTTTTGGGTTATTTATTTTGCCTTAATACAATCATTACCCTGGCAAGGATGTTCCTTACAAAATTTCCTAGGAAATCTTTTTGGTTTATTTTTGTTTTTTTTGTGGCCTGAAAAAAATGGCATGACACTCTGACACATTGTTCACAGCTGTGACCTGGGTGTCAGAAATGCTCCCCTGGTCTTCCCCATGTGTTCCCATGCTTTGGCACTGTTTCCAACATTTCAGACGTTTTTTAGACCCTAAAAAAAGACCCCAGAGGGATTGCGGCAAAAATGCCGATTTTCCCATGACTTACATTGGGTTCGTTGTTCGAGTCGGCACCGAGCTTCCAATTGCTGACCCGGCAAACGAGCCCCCGGCATTTAGTGCCGCTCTAGTAATAAGTATATCTTGAAAATTGTTAGAATATCGGGCCTGAAATAAACTATAATTCCCTCAAAGTTCGCCAGGGTCATCTTGACTCTCAATCTCTCGGGGATAGCCCCATGTAATTCAGTCAACACTCAGTTAGCCGCAATATGTTATTTGATCTTCATTGTAAAAGTAAATGTTGGGCCCCCAAATAAATACGGCAGTGTGCAATCAATGTGCTTGTCCTGATCATCAGGTTCTTTCTTTACCACATGATGCTCTTCTGGTTTGGCAAAATAAAAAGGGAAAACAACAATATTATTCCTTTTTTTTCCGCAGAAATCTTTTTTTTTGTAGGTTCTTAGGTTTGCTGGGTGATTTCAGTTAGTAGGTGAAATGTTTTAGAGAGGGCAGTGGTCCCACCGCGGTTATAATAAGGAATGAACTACTCCTGTCCAACCATGAGCATTAACACCCTCCCTGCCCATTGCGTTACACCCAAATGTTCTCTTGCCCTGTAAACCAAGTTTAAACCCCAAAGCACGACGCTTTTAGTTGTACGAACTACAGAGCTTGTTAGTAAACCATATGCTACCTTTTTACTTTTAATATTTTTTTTCAGAGGGTGTGAAAGTTTTTCACTCCGTAACTAGACCTATTGTTCCTGCTTTTCAATTTGACATCTGCAAGCCAAGCAAATGCTATTTTTTTGTACAATACATCTTCTTTCTTTGTACCTATATAGGAATAAAAACTTTCCACGTCCTCTTTTCCTGTACTTTTGTTACGTTAGAAGAGAAATTTTCGCAGAAAAAAAAATCGAAATGGCTGTGACTAAGAAGGATTTTTGCTAGAAGGCGCTCGAATTTCAGAGCGGGTTTTTTGTTTTAGGAATTTGGCTTTATAGTTGATGATAAGATTTTGGGGAATGGTTTCTTTAGTTGTATTGCTTCTTATCTTTTATTGTATTTTTGTGGTTATAGTTGGTAGAATGTTGCAGGATGAGAATTGGTTTTTGGTATGCCAAAAAGTAACAAGACCAGTCACTTATGTGGGCTTTCCTCAGGGAAGAAAAAAAAATTCACAAACTTTTCTTACATTTTTTTTAAATTTTTTTCTGCTATGGTTTGTGTTTAGTTTCACCGTCAATCGTCCATTCATTTATTTACTCAAATCAGATTACCTCTTATCTATGATGGCAGCTTTTACGTGGCGCAAAAATATCCCTTTTTTCATGAAAGCCTTTGGAAAACATAGACATATGTGCCTAAACAGTGGTTACTTCTGTCCTACAAGTGTGTTGGCGGCTTCTATTGGCTTCATGCAGAGTAAACTTCTAATTAATATTTTTTTCCTAGCTAAAATGTGAAATGTCTGCGAAAACCCACCTTGCCATTTGTGCTGCAACCTAAGGCGATTAAAAAAAATAATAATTTTTTCTGTTCTAAAGTAAAAACACCTGCGTTCCCACGTTGTCATTTTTTGGTGGTATATGCCGTCTTTTGGGCCCCTAAGGCACTTAAAAAAATTATAATTTTTCGTTTCAAAAAGTTAGCCCCATGATCCCCTTGTTAATTTTGTTGGGTTGAAATTAGCTGTAGAAGCCTGATCCAGATGCCACAAAAATTTTCTTTTCCTAGTGTAATTTTTACGTAGGGGGATCTGACTTTTAGGCCGGGATCACAATGCGAGGAATTGGCGGTCTCGCATGTTAATTCCGGTCTGCCGCCGGCTTCGGGGCGGGCGTGCGGCTCCATGTATTGCTTGCGGCACCTCCACTCCCGAGGCTGGCGTAAGTGACCGGGAATTAACATGTGAAGGCTTCCGATTCCTCGCATGGTGACCCGGCCTAAAACTTTGTGCTCTGGTGTTATGAGGCCTGATCCTAGGCCAAAAAAAAAATTTCTTCTGTATAATGTCATCAGTAAGGGACCAACTTTAAAATTTTTGCAGCTTTTGGGCAGGTTCCCCAACTCCAGTCCCAAGGCCCCCAACAGATCGGTTTTCGGATTTCCTTGTATTGCAAGGTGAGGCAATTATCACCTGGCAATACAAAGGAAAACCTGAAAACATGACCTGTTGTGGGCCTTGAGGCTGGGTTGAGGAACCCTGATCTAGTGTGTTATAGAGGCCTGACAATGGCTCAAAAAAATTCTTTTATTAATGTCATACAGTAAGAAACCTGACTTTAAAATAGTTTGGCATCTGTTTGTTTTTTGTCACAACCCCCTTTTTGGATTTGCAGCAGCTCTGGTTCCACTCTGTGTAAATGTACTTTTTTCTTTCGGCCATGGGGGTTAATGTCATTTTTTCCTCACTGGCATCTTCTTAGTTACTGAGTTGTGGGTCAACTGATGTGGAGGGTAATCCTTTAAATGCTCACCTGATGCATCAGCAGACTGTTGGTGAAAGAGTTCTGGAGACCAGCCTTTGCAGGAGCAGCTCTCTGGTGACAGCCAGTCTGGTTTTTGGAGTCCTGTTTGCTGTGCATCTGCCGGTGTGGATTAGCAGTGGTGTATGGAAGCTAAGTGCTGTGTTTTCTCCTCATCCCTTTGGTGTTTGGTCACTTTCCCCTGTGTGGTGGTATATGCGTGGTGAGCTAGTGCACTAGCCAGGGCAGTATTGGTGACAACAAGGGACGAGGTTTCCTGACGGCGGTCGGGGGAAGGACCCCACTTAGGGCATTAGGGAGTGCAGGGACAGGCTCAGGTTTGAGCTCAGTTTGAGCCCATTTCCCTATCAGAGGGCCTTCCTCTCCCCAATTCCATCCCATTGTGTGTTTTGCGCCGAACGCTGACCGACCACCTGTTGGGTCGAGTCACATCGGGACAGTTATAGAGGCCTGATCCATAGGCCACAAAAAATTATTTGTTCCTAGGTCATACAGTAGGGGACCGGACCTTTAAAATGTTTGTGCATCTAGTATGTATAGAGGCCTGATTAGAGGCCACAAAAAATTCTTCTTTTCCTAGTGTCATACACTAGGGAACCTGACTTTCAAATTGTTTGTACATAACTCTTTGCATACAGGCCTCATCCACACTCAAACAATTCATTTTTTCTGTGACTAACACGATTACGCATGCCATATTTCAACTTGGAATTTACTGTCGCTGAATTCAGCTTTTTTTCTTAACGTCATACATTAAAGGACCTGACTGTAAAATAGTTTGTAGCATCTGGTGTGTTATAAGGCCTGATCTAGAGGCCACAAAAATTCTTCTGTTCTTAATGTCATACAGTAAGGGACCGACTTTAAAATAGTTGTAGCATCTAGTGTTTTATAGAGACCTGATCAATAGGCCACAAAAATTATTCTGTTCCAAGGGTCCATACAGTAGGGGACCTGACTTTAAAAATAGTTTACAGCTTCTAGTGTGTTATAGAGGCCTGATCCATAGGCCACAAAAAAATCTTATTTTCCTAGTGTCATACACTAGGGAACCTGACTTTCAAAATTGTTTGTAAACATAACCTTCTTTGTCATACAGGCCTCATCCACACTCAAACAATTCATTTTCTGTGACTAACGAGATGCAGCACGCCATATTTCAACTTGGATTTACTGTCGATGAAATTTAGCGTTTGCCGAGGTGGTGCAGAGTTAAAATCTATTTTTTTTTGTTGCTAATACTGTGCTTTACCACACTATCTGAGCAACATGACTGGGAAAAAGTGAGTCCGTGGTGGAAGGGGAATTAAAGCTTGGTGTTCAAGTTAACCTGGGGTAGGTGGTAATGTTTGTGAAAGCACTAGTGAAGTAACGTCATGCCCTATGCAAAGACAACTGACAACTTCTATTACTGGACAGGCTACACCACTACCTTTCTTTGGCAGATGCACAGCGGTATGCCTTGTCGATGATGCCAGAAAGAACATGTACTCGAGTGGATGGCAAGCGCAGCTTTGAGTGGCCTCTCCTCCTCTTCCTCCACCTCAAGATTAGTGTTGAGCGATACGATACTGCAAATATCGGGTATCGGCCGATATCAGCTGTATCGGCCTTTCGATTCCGAATACCGATATTTTCGTCATATCGAATACCGGAATCGGATTTGTCACTGTCACTGTCAGTGTCCGTCGGTCGGGTCTGTCACTGTCAGTGTCCGTCGGTCGGGTCTGTCAGGAGTCAGCGGCACTTACCTGGCAGAAGATCTCCGGCGGTCACGGCCTGGACTGCTTCATGGCCGCCATCATCTTTCCCCGGAGTTAACATGCAGTTTCTCGCGATAACTGCAGTGACTGCTGGGTAATCCCGGCCATAAAGCAGTCAGTCCGATGAC
Source organism: Oophaga sylvatica (assembly GCA_033576555.1). Classification (NCBI taxonomy): domain Eukaryota; kingdom Metazoa; phylum Chordata; class Amphibia; order Anura; family Dendrobatidae; genus Oophaga; species Oophaga sylvatica. The sequence continues at coordinate 47,269 of JARQOD010004286.1, read as the reverse complement.
GTCACCGCCGGGGAAGCAGGTAATCAGCTGTGCTGCGTCGCGATGACAGGCTCTGCCTGTCATTGCGATGTAGCAGAGCTGGATCGCCGTGGGACAGTCGTTACTATGGACTGCGTCGGACAGGTGGTATACTGTTGGTTTTTTTTTTTTCTTTTTTTACAGGAGATCGATGGCGTCGCAGGAATGAGAGTACAATAAAAGAAATGAAAACTGTGTTGTCTCTTTTAATTCATTAAAATACTTTTTTCTTGCTTTGTCTTTTTTTTATTCATTTAATAACTTTGGGATTAATAATGGATCGGTGTCTTATTGACGCCTCTCCATTATTAACCGGGCTTATTGTCACCGTGCAATCAAACGGTGACATTAACCCCGTATTACCCGCTTGCCACCGCTACAGGGCAAGTGGGAAGAGCCGGGTAAAGTGCCACAATTGGCACATCTTTTGATGCGCCAAATGTGGGGCTGCTGTAGCCTGGTATTATCAGGCTGTTGAGGGCCAAAATCCATGGGCCTTGACAGTCTTTTAATACCAGGCCGCAGCAGTCTGCATTTTACTTGGCTGGTTAACAAAAATAGGGGGACCCCTATGCCGTTTTTTTTTCGAGGGGATCCCCTATTTTTGTTAACCAGCCAAGCTAAGCAGACTGCTGTGGCCTGGTATTATCAGGCTTGCAAGGTCCATGGATATTGGATCCTTACCAGCCTGAAAAACCAGGCCTCAGCGGTCTGCTTCATCTGGCTGGTTAACAAAAATAGGGGGGACCCCACGCCAATTTTTTTCGAGGGGATCCCCTATTTTTGTTAATCAGCCAAGATATGCAGACTGCTGTGGCCTGGTATTATCAGGCTGGCAAGGTCCATGGATCTTAGCTCCTTAACAGCCTGAAAATCCAGGCCTCAGCGGTCTGCTTCATCTGGCTGGTTAACAAAAATAGGGGGGACCCCACGCCAATTTTTTTCGAGGGGATCCCCTATTTTTGTTAACCAGTTCCCTCTGACGTCACTGATTGTGTCCCTGGCTGACCTGAAGTGAAAGTGGAAAGCAATCAATTAAGCTTTCCACTTCCTCTCCTGTCAGCCAGGAGAGGAACTCATTCATTTGGGGGTTTACTGTGAGGCTGCAGCATTAGCTGCGGTCCCTGCAGTAAACATTAACCCTTTCTGAAGGATTACACCGTGGGACCTGTCTGTACATCGGATTGGTAAGAATAATTTTGCTTTATTATTTTATTTTTATTACAGGAAATGGTTTTAGCAGGAAAATAAAATATGGTCAAAAACTGTGTGATTATTTCATTAAACTTCTTTTTTATTAAAGTGTGTGTGTTTGATTTTCTTTCATACAATAGGATTAATAATTGATAGTTGTCTAATTGACAGCTCTCAATTATTAACCTGGCTTAAAGTGACCTTTCAATGCAAGGTCATTTTAACCCCTTATTAACCCATTCGCCACCGCTACAGGGCAATCGGAATAGACGGGCAAAGTGCCAGAAAGGGCAAATCTAATTAGAGATTTGCCCTTTCTGGGGTGTCTGGGGGCAGATGTTAGTAGCCGGGGTGGGGCCAAAAATAATGGTCCCTCTCTGGGCTATTATTATCTGCCCCCACTCACTGGCTTTGTCTGTCTGGTTGCGAAAATAGGGCGGGAGCCCACGCATTTTTTTTCAGCAATTTTACACCTCATATATATATATATACATGTCATTAAATTTGTGACACATATATATATATATTTATATTTATAGTTCATACACTTCTACATAGTATAATAGCCACTAATTCAATTGCCGGCTTTTGTGAAAATGCAGAACCCGACATGAAATGACACTTGGTTTACATAGAGTTAACCATGTCTTTTCATGTAGTTTGATATCTGATTTGCACAAACAATTACATGAGTGTAAGTGTGCAAAATTTCACACCTGTAGGGGTTAATTAAAGGTGTAAATTCGTAGCAAAAAAGTCCGTTTTTTTTACAACGAATTTACACCTTTAATTAACCCCTACAGGTGTGAAATTTTGCACACATAGACTGATGTAATTGTTTGTGCAAATCAGATTGCAAACGACATGAAAAGACATGGTTAACCCTATGTACACCAAGTGTCATTTCATGTCGGGTGCTTCTGTCTTTTCACAGAAGCCGGCTTTACCCGGCAATTGAATCAGAGGATATTTTACTATGTAGAAGTGTATAAACTATACATATATGTTTTATATATATGTCACAATGACATGTTATATATATATATATATTGTATTCTATGTGTGTATATTTAGTGTTTACAAGGAAATAAAGGTTTTTTTTAGTTGCGATATTTTGTTCCCATAGACTTACATGGGACTTCGGTATCGGAATCGGATATCGGCGATATTTAGTGATATCGGCGATACCATTTCGATACGATATTTTTAGATATCGAGCAGTATCGCTCAACACTACTCAACATCACACCCAGTACAGTCCACAGAGGTGGCACCCAAATTCCCCTTGCTTACCCCCACGTCCCAACTCTCCAACCGTTCAGCTGACTGTATGGAACCCCAGATGAGTGAGTCTGAAGAGTTGTAACAAACATTCTATGCCATGTTCATCAGAAGTGTACTCAAAAGCTTCGCTGAGTCAAGAGGAGGAAATCTGCACCAGTGGCCAACATTTTTTTAGCTTGGATCTGGGGCAAGACAAAGTAGGGTCCGAACAACATCCTGACCCTCGTCATCAGACGTTAACCCCTGGGGTGATCCTGATGAGACTCAGATATCTGAGGCTCATGCGGACTGTACTGTGCTGTCAGGGCAAGAAGAGGAGGAGGGTGACTCCAAGGGCAAGGAATGAGATAACACAGAGGATGATGATGATGATGAGGTGTTAGATCCCAGTTGGCATGAACATAGAGGCTGAGTAGGTCATCTGACAAGGAAGACGAGGAGGTTACGTTGCGCCATACAATGCAGTCACGATGAGCAACGTATCCTTAGCCACAACTGTGCCTGCGGCCAGCAGCTTCCGTGGGTATGCAGCTCGCAGGGGTGGCTATTGTTGCCTAGCCTGGGCCTTTTTTGACACTGCAAAGGATGAGCCAACTCACGTAATCTGCCAACTTTGCAAAAAAAAAAAAAACTGAGGTAAAAAGTGCAATAATTTGACTTCTACATGTAAGAACCTTCTCCTGCGCAATCAACATGCTTTACTGGGGGAATCCCACTGCACAAAAATGCAGACTTTAACAACCATTATCAGCCACTCCATCAATTGCATCTGCTGCTTCTTCCTCTTCCGTTACTGTGCCAACTATTGAGATGCAGGTCTTCGACCACAGAACCTCGGGTTCTTTACCTGCTCCAGTCACGCTGACTGAGAGCCCGCCATCAGCTGTAACGGAAGCAGACATGCCTGCTGTTTTTGACCGATCTCAGAGAACAAGCACACCACAAGTTTCTCAATCCACCGTAACATCTCCACTGCACGTTTCTCATGGTCCAGCAGTTTGTCCGGTTCACCATACTCCGCACTCTCTCAGCACTGCAGCCAGCCCACGGTTCTACAGTTGTGGTCACGTAAAAGATTGTTTCCTCCTACGCATGACAAAGCTAAGAGGTTGAACTCCACCATCTCCAATCTGTTGGCCAAGGAAATGCTGCTTATCGCCTGGTAGATCCAGATGGTTTCTGAAAGCTGATGGCCATTACAGTCCTCCAGTACCAATTGCCCAGTCGCCATTACTTTTCTAAGAAAGCTGTGCCTGCGCTACACCAGCATGTCACAGACATCACCCGTTCCTTGACTAAATCTCTTTCTGCCAGGATGTATTTCATCACAGACACTTGGACAAGTAAGCATGGCCAAGGGCATTACATCTCGCTGACTGGGCACTGGGTGACTTTGGTGGCTGTGGGGACAGGTGCTGCTCCACAAGTTTTGGAATCCCCAAGGCTTGCAGGACAAACCTCTACATTTAACACTTTCTCCATTGCTTCTGCCTCCTCTATCTCCTCTAGGGCCTCCACCTACACCCTCAACCTCTGCCTTAATGAGACATGCGTTCCAACAGTGCAGGGTGAATCCCCACCACCTCCGTACTGCGCAGCCAGGGCTCATCGCAATCAGGCAGTCTTAAAATTGATATGTCTTGGAGATTGCAGTCATACAGCTGAAGTGTTGTGGACAGCTCTCCAGGCTGAGTTTGATTAATGGCTGTCTCCGCTGAACCTGCATCCAGGAAAGGCCATGTCCAATGATGGTGCGAACCTGATGGCGGAACTACAGTGAGGCAAGCTCACACACCTGCCCTGCATGGCTCAAGTCCTCAACCTGGTGGTACAGCGTTTTCTCCGCCACTATCCTGGCCAGGGTGAGCTGCTCCAGAAAGCACGTAAGCTGTGTGCTCATTTCCACCGTTCGCACCTTTCTGGTCATTGACTTGCATCAATACAGAGGTCTTTGTCCTTGCCAGTTAACAGGTTGATATGCGATGTGCCAACACTGTGGAATTCCACTCTGCACATGTTGCAGCGACTGTGGCAGAAGCAACGAGCCCTGACGCAGTATGTTATGTCATATAGCCTGGGCCAATGCAGAATGGATGTGGCTCATATCACGTTTACAGAGTGGGCACAGATTAAGGACCTCTGCACCCTTCTGCACAGTTTTGAAATGGCTACTAAGATGGTTAGCGCTGACGACGCAGTCATCAGCATCACTATTCCGGTCATCTATATGCTGGAGCAGACTTTGAATAGCCTGCGGGAGGAGATGATGGTCCAAGAAGAAGATGGGGAAGCAGAGGAGGATGTGGAAGGGATAACATTGTCTCTAAGTTCAAGACTGTCGTCACACAGGCGGGTGCCAAGGGCGGGTGGATTACTGCGTTCTCAGGGGGCTGGTAATAACAGACAAACTGTTATCGAAGTTGCAAGATCCGAGGAACAAATGGAGGAGGAAGAGGTGATGGTCGAGCAACTGTCAGATGAAAAGAATAACTCTCCCCTCTCTGCTGTTTGTGGTTGGCGGGAGAGGCCGGACGAAAGGAGCCTCATTGTTACCCAGCCATCAACACAGCATGGGCTTGGAGCTCATGGTAGAGCCCGACATATGAGTGCCTTCATGCTGCACTATCTGCAACATGATCCCCGTATAGTTATGATTAGGAATAATGCTGACTACTGGGTTGCCACTGTGTTAGATCCATGTTATAAAGCCAAATTTTGCTAGATGATTCCCACCCTGGAAAGGGACCCACGAATGCTTTTACACAACCTTAAGAGAGCTTTACCTCAAGACAGCAGTGAAGCACACAGTTTGCATCTCAGCTCTAAACTTCCAACCTCCGCCATGTCAATATGTCCATGCCAAAACATTAGCAGCAACAGCAGTGGAAGAAGCAATTTCTGTGAGTCCTTTGACACTTTTTTTAGACCAACTCATGCACCAGCACAACAGAGTCCAAGTCTTACACGTGGAGAACGAATGGAGAGGATGGTGCAGCAGTATCTAGAACTGAATATCAATACCATCAGGGAGGGTTTGGACCCTTTTACATTTTCGTCAAAACAGCCCCAGACCATCACACTTCCATCACATTTTACTGTTTGCATGATGTTCCTTTTCCAAAATACTGTGTTACTTCTACGCTAGATGTAATGGGACATACACCTTCCAAAAATATCAACTTTTGTCTCGTCAGTCCACAGAGTATTCTCCCAAAAGAGTGGAAACCTTTATAGCTGCAAAGGAGGGAACCAATGCCATATTAATGCCTGTAGATTTAGAATGGGTTGTCATAAAATATCCTCTGTGTAATCTGTACTTGTCCCTATACAGTTTGTATGGTACAAAGTCTCTCAACTTCACTTGTACTATTGATCTATGAAAAAAAATAAAATGACAGTTACAATAGTCTTTAACCCCTTTCCGACATCGGGCATAATAGTACGCTGATGTTGGACCCTGCCGCTGAGCCCACCTTTTTCCCCCGCACATGTCAGCTGTTTTGAACAGCTGACATGTGCCTCTAACAGTGGCAGGTGAAATCGCGATCAACCTGCCGCTGTTAACCCGATAAATGCCGCTGTCAAACGGCCAGCAGCATTTAAGTTGCGCTTCCGGCAAACGCCCAGGAAATCCCGCCCATCTTGACCCCATCACATGATCGCGAGTCACCAATAGGTTGGCATGACAACCGGAGGTCTCCAGCAGACCTCTATGGTTGTCACTGCTGGATTGTTATGAGCGCCGCCCAGTGGTCGGCATACATAGCAAATGAGCAATTCTGCTACATACAGGCAATCTGATCATCACCTGTATATAGCAAAGCCGATTGGATTATGGCAGCTTATATTTTCCCATGGAGACTATAGAAGCATGCCAAAAGTAAAAAAAAATGTTTTTAAGAATATTAAAAAATAAAAAAATAAAAAGTTCAAATCACCCCCCTTTCACCCCAATTAAAATAAAACAATAAAAAACCAAACATACACATATTTGCTATCGCCACGTTCACAATCGCCCGTTCTATCAATATAAGAAAAAGAATTAACTAGATCGCTAAATGGCGTAACGAAAAAAAAAGTCAAAGCGACAAAATTGTGTTTTTTTGGTTGCCGCAACATTGCATTAAAATGCAATAACAGGCGATCAAAAGATCGTATCTGCACCAAAATGGTATCATTAAAAACGTCAGCTCGGCACTCAAAAAATAAGCCCTCAACCAACCCGAGATCACGAAAAATGGAGACGCTATGGTTATTGGAAAATGGAGCATTTTTTTTTACAAATTTTGGAATTTTTTTCACCCCTTTAAAAAGAACCTATACATGTTTGGTGTCTATGAATTCATAATGACCTGGAGAATCATAATTGCAGGTCAGTTTTAGCATCTAGTGAACATGGTTAAAAAAAAAAAAAAATCAACTGTGGGATTGAACTTTTTTTCAATTTCACCGCACTTGGAATTTTTTTTACTGTTTTCTAGTACACGACATGGTAAAACCAATGGTGTCATTCAAAAGAACTATTCATCCCGCAAAAAACAAGCCCTCACATGGCCATTTTCACCAAAAAATAAAAAAAATTATGGCTCTTGGAAGAAGGGGAGCAAAAAATGAAAATGCAAATCAAAAATAACTCTGGTCTTTAAGAGGTTAAATGGGTTGCTACCAGTAGGCATAAAAACACTTGCTATGCTGATCACATGCTGAGACATGACACAACCATCTCACCTGCAACTTATCGCACATTAACTCTTTAGAACATGTACAAAAACCTGTCAACACCTCCTCAAACACTTGATATGCTACCTAGTCACATATTTTAAGAGACATTTCTTGACCTCGATTTGTACAACACGCTAACTTTAGTTATGATGTCATCACTTACAAATCTATGAGTAGTAACATTAAGTCACAGAACGTAGTAAATGGCATTAATCCGCAACATGGTCAAAAGTAGTCTATAGATACCAACAAAAAGTCCAGAAGGGTCACAAATTTTTCATCCCTCTTACAAGGCCTATCACTCACTATCTGCCATTTATATTGCTGTGGTCAGACACCTGGTCTGGAGTGTTTCTGCTACATCTGCATTCCATGTAGCTACTACCTGCTTTATTTCTTGGAAAAGTCATTGTGTCAGTAAAGGATGCCAGAACATCACAAGGACAGTATAGATACAGAATGGGCACAACTTTCCACACAAAAGCTGTATGTTATTTTTTTATATTTTGCTACAGTTTTGGAGAATGAGAACAATTGTGAACACAATGGCTACATTACTGTACTGTAAGAAGCAGATGTTCACATGAGGACAAGCAGACCCTTATGTAATGAACTGCAAAAAGCAAATGAGACATGAAATAAAACATGTTCCATTCAAATATTCTCTTCATCCTGGTGGCACGGCTTCGTGGAGGGCATCCAGCTGTCTTCAAATATCTGACTGTAACAATTTCATACTTGGTGTCTGGCCAGTTCCTCATAACACCTGCTTAAAGAGCCTGGTGATGTTAGGAGCTAAATCACACCCTTGGAATATAAACTTAGCAAACTGAACTTTACACTTGGACAAGAAAAAAAAGCTCAATTCTGTCCAACAATCTATGTCAGTGGAAGAAATGATTGCGATGTTTAGTGGAAGAATTGACACAGTGAAATTTACTGTTCCAGCAAAGCACTATTACAACGATCTGCACCACTGAGATCAGCCATTTTTTTGCTACCTCAATTGCAGTCAGTTTTTTCACGGAGTAGATCGCAATATCTGTAAGTTCTCTTTTGCGTCACAGAGAGGATCGCAGAAGTTGCAAAGCAGGCTAGCAGGACTCAGAGAGCAGGAGCGATGCTGGAAATTCCTATGAATCAGAAGCGCTCAGTACATGCTAATGACAGATCCTAACGACCGCCAAAAGTTATACACTGCTCAAAAAAATAAAGGGAACACTCAAATAACACATCCTAGATCGGAATAAATGAAATATTCTCATTGAATACATTGTTCTTTTCAAAGTTGAATGTGCTGACAACAAAATCACACAAAAATCATCAATGGAAATCAAATTTATTAATCAATGGAGGCCTGGATTTGGAGTCACCCACAAAATTAAAGTGGAATGTAATGTCCTTAAAACAAGTCAAAATGATGCTCGTCCTTAAAACAAGTCAAAATGATGCTCAGTAGTGTATATGGCCTCCACGTGCCTGTATGACCTCCCTACAATGCCTGGGCATGCTCCTGATGAGGCGGCTGATGGTCTTCTGATGGATCTCCTCCCAGACCTAGACTAAAGCATCCGCGAACTCCTGGACAGTCTGTGATGAAACGTGACTTTGGTGGATGGAGAGAGACATGATGTCCTAGGTGTGTTCAATCAGATTCAGGTCTGGGGAACGGGCGGGCCAGTCCATAGCTTCAATGCCTTCATCTTGCAGGAACTGCTGACACACTCCAGCCACATGAGGTCTGGCATTGTCCTGCATTAGGAGGAACCCAACCGCACCAGCATATGGTCTCACAAGGGGTCTGAGGATCTCATCTCAGTACCAAATGGCAGTTAGGCTACCTCTGGTGAGCACATGGAGGGCTGTGTGGCCCTCCAAAGAAATGCCACCGCACACCATTACTGACCCACTGCCAAACCGGTCATGCTGAAGGATGTTGCAGGCAGCATATTGCTCTCCACGGCATCTCCAGACTCTGTCACGTCTATCACATGTGCTCAATGTGAACCTGCTTTCATCTGTGAAGAGCACAGGGTGCCAGTGGCGAATTTGCCAATCCTGGTATTTTGTGGCAAATGCCAAGCATCCTGCACGGTGTTGGGCTGTGAGCACAACCCCCATCTGTGGATGTCGGGCACTCAGACCATCCTCATGGAGTCGGTTTCTAACCGTTTGTGCAGACACATGCACATTTGTGGCCTGCTGGATGTCATTTTGCAGGGCTCTGGCAGTGCCCCTCCTGTTCCTCCTTGCACAAAGGCGGAAGGTAGCGGTCCTGCTGCTGGGTTGTTGCCCTCCTACGGCCCCCTCCATGTCTCCTGGTGTACTGGCCTGTCTCCAGCCTCTGGACACTACGCTGACAGACACCGCAAACCTTCTTGCCACAGCTCGCATTGATGTGCCATCCTGGATAAGCATTGGTACTGAGATGTGGTCTGTGTTCCCCACCTGCAGAACCACTCCTTTATTGAGTGTGTCTTGATAATTGCCAATAATTTCAATCTGTTGTCTATTCCATTTGTACAACAGCATGTGAAATTGATTGTCAATCAGTGTTGCTTCCTAAGTGGACAGTTTGATTTCACAGAAGTTTTATTTGCTTTGAGTTATATTCTGTTGTTTAAGTGTTCCCTTTATTTTTTTGAGTAGTGTATATTCTATCGACAGACTTAATTGCACCTGCTCTGAGTGCAATTACAGTTTGTGCCTTAAGGTGGCAGTATTGAGATTTGCGTAATCAGTGCTCCTTGACAGATAACCTGGGCTACTAATAGGTTCAGGATTTTCTGCTTAAACAAAACCTCATTCTCAAAATGTTTTTTCTTTCCATTGGGCTTCATGTTGTTTTGCACATTTTTTTAAAGCTATTTCTGCATTATTTATCTCTATATATTGCATATGTATAAGGCAGAATGACATTGTATATTTTTGTATTTTCTATAAATAGGGACAAGGAAATAGTAATGTCATTCTCTTCTCAGCTACAAACATTCAAATTAGCAGGTTGATTTCATGTTGGATAAGCGTAATTGTGTTGTAATAAGTTAAAAAGCTGACATTTATCAGTTCAATAATTGTCCCTGCTTGAAGGGAGGATCAGGGTGAGGATTATGTGGTCCACAATGACTGCTACTGAGACCATGTGGTAGACAGGGCGGTGCTGGCAAAGTGACTGGAATCATTATCTGCTATCCATCCAAGAACCTTTTCACATTCGTATGACTTCAAGAGTGGTGTTCCGCACCCCCTACAAAGTGGGACAGGAAGCTAGATTGACATGATGTGTGTGTTTGCTGTGCTCCCACTGCAGGCACAGTTTCACCTTGACCACAGCCTCAGCCTCTGTGCTCACCATCAGCATCATGTCCACTTCCCCGTTCTTTACCACACACCTTGCCCATTGTAAATTACGTATGATATATCCTTGTTGAGAAAATGTTGCAGACACTATTACTGTTATGGACTGATCTGGGTTGGAGTTGTGGTATTGCAACCACTAGGGGCAGCATTGGAAGTTAGAGTAATCATGGGTAGCCAAGGAGTCGTTATACAGGAGCAGCAATATAGTTTAAAGGAGCATCACATAGAGTAGTCAGGGATAGCCAGGGGTCGGGACATGGAGCAGTAGTAGAATTTTGAGGATAAGCAGCAGGTGAAAGGAAGTTTGACTAGGGTGTTCAATCAGGTTAGAGCCAATCAGAATCTCAGGGTGGAGACGATCAGAAACAACACAGGTAAATGTTTTTAGTTAGCACAGAGCTGTCCAGCAAGCTGAATAGCTCAGAGGGAAGAGCTGCTGCCTGGTGCACAGGAGCTGCTGTGTTTGAGTCTTGAAAATTACAATGCCAGCATAATTTACCAACTACAGATGGATGTATAAGACTGCAGTATCAATATAGCAATTACATTTTTTTAACATATGAATTTTTTTGTGGGGGGGAGTTTGAGGCCCAACTCCAGCATAATAAATGCTATATATAATGTCACTGAAGAAAAAAATGCAGTATTACAATGCCAGCAAAATGAGCCCACTTCAGATGGCCATATAAGACTGCAATATCAATATAGCAATGCGATTTTCTTTAACAAACAACTTTTTTTTTTGGGGGGGGGAGTTTTGAGGCCCAACTCTACAACTCTAGCATGATAGATGCAGTATAAAATTTAACAGCTCAAACAAAATGCTCTATTACAATGCCAGGCAAATTTGCACACCTCACATGGACATATGAGACTGCAGTATCAATACAGCAATGCTATTGAGATCCAACCAACTCTGACTTTATGCTTTTGATGCCCAACTGCCGCAGTAAAAATGGTGAATAATATTCTCTGCTCAGAACAATTTGCAGGATTAAGAGCAAAGAGAATATTATTAGCCCTGAGAAGGGGTTTTGGTATCAATTGCAAGCTGCAGCATAAAGGACGTGCAATTCACCCTATCCTGTCCTACATGATCTCTTGAGCACAGTCTCTCCCTAAGTGCTAATAGCAGCATTACTATTAATTATAATTAGCCCTAAGAAGGACTGTTACTGTACGTAAAAGAAATATAAATGTGGTTGAATCCATGATTAAGATGCAGCTACAATTCTGTCCCTCTTTCACCAGCACCTCTCCCTACTCTGCTTGTTTCAGGGGTACAGTGTGCTGAGAATGGCATCAGGGGTCTTATATAGACCTGATAACGCTATGCGGCCAACCAATCATAGTAATGCCACAAACAAGATGGCTATGGCATTACACTGACTGGCAGGCAATCCCAACATGCTCATTGGCTATTTTAAAAGCGTCAAACATGCGAGTAGGGGACTTGAGTTCTCGCTCGAGCATTAAAAAATTACTTGACGAGTAACGAGCATTCCTAGCACACTGATGCTCCAGCGACTAACGAGCATACAGTAATCATGCATGAAAATAACATTGAGTGCTTAGTTAACATATTTTTGATTAAAAAAATGCCAAAACCATCCCTGCATGTCTCGGTGACCCTATTCGGGACAGTCCCAACATCTAATATTAAAACCTTACCATTTGTCAAATGAAGAGAGTGTGGATAAGGGCAGAGAAGTACTGAAACCCAGTTAGTGGACATGCAGCCATGGTTAACTACATGAATATAATGTCCAGCTAAAAAAAAATGCCACACCTTTACATGAACTGAATGCAAACAGACTGAAACAGAAAACCTAAAGAGATGTTTACACTGGCCTCTAAATGAACAAAATCCCGATACAGATAATAACATAAAAACATAGTAAGCAGACGCCCTGCAGTAAAGAAATAAACAGCAATAGTGCATGAAAAAACAGAGTGCAAGTGTGGTCTGTCTTTTTTTAGCTGGACATTGTATTCATGTAGTTCTCCATGGCTGTGTGTCTATTAGCCAGGTTTCAGTCCTTCTCTGCCCTTATCCACATGCACGTCACTTGACAAATGGTAAGTGTGATGAAACGGTGCACACGGTCCGCCACACGGTAGCCCGGGGTATCACGGCTTGTGATCCCTCCGTGCCGCAAATGTGACGAAAACGCGCACACACACGACGGCTGCTGCCGTCCGACCCAGTAAACTGCAGGGATTTATAATTATCCCACTTCCACTTAGGAACTTGCAGCTCTCTGGCGCCCCCTTACCCTCAGGTCAGTCAGGGAACTGCACCTAGGATAATTAGTCGCCAGACGGGTCACTTGGATGTGTGCTAGCTATTGGGCACGCTGCAGTGAGGGAATTATAATTACTCCGAGCCGCAGCCGGCAATACTCTTATAAAACCCGCTCCATCACTGCCAGCGCCACCCAATAGATTAACACTTTACACCCCTTCCTTTAAGCTGCCACCAGCTACGATTTACTTGGAACAATTTATCAAGAGGGTCTGTAGCAACCCCAAACAGTAACGTAGTACGTCAGGCACGTGAAAATTCGTTTATAGAGCAGGAGAATCAAACTAATAATTTTATAGGTTTATTCCTTAAAAAACAGGCAGTGCTTATACAATATAAAAAAGATGGAACAAACTGAGACAATATCATTATGTACAAATGCAGTTATAAAATAAAATAGGATTAAAGATGAAAATCACTCACATGGTAGTTACAGGCAAGACTGGCTGGGGGAGGAGCCACACGTCATAGTTCATTTGCAGATCTCTTAGTCAAGACGTCACAGCAAGGAATGAGAAAGGGGGGCTCACCACAGGATTTATACCTGGGGCTGCTGACCTCACAAAAGGGGCTGGTTTTTCTGGCCACCTCCCAGGGACAGAAGTGTATGATTTGAGCTCTGAAATATCATAAGGTCCATCCCTTGTCCTGTGAGCCTAGCAGAATAACGGCAGACCTATCAATGATCTTACTTTAAAATGACAGTTCAAATGAGTCCAAACTTGGCTGAGCTAGTTCATGGGGAATCCGAGAATTCCATTTCTCGGGCTCTGTTGGAGTTACGGGTTCACCAGTACCACGGGAACGATGCCAGTCGGCGCATGGTTCAATACAGTGACTTTCATGTTTCTGACACAAATTCCCACCGTGTTATCACCAAAAGGAATGAATCCCCATAATGGCTGCTATAGAAGGAGAGCACATGTGAAGACAATGGCGACCCCCTACGGTGAGGCGGGAAACTCCAGTGCTGGGAGCTCAGATTACACTGAGCCTTACTTATGCTGGGAGGGGGAAGGGAAGCGCGCTATACACAAGCTGCTAAATGTAGTAGATGTCATCACACCTCCCCCCCTTAGAGGGCGCTACGGAGGCATGACCTCTCGGTAATCCGTCATGCGCACCTCAGCAGGTTCGCCACGTCGTGACAACCCATCAGCATTCCCATGATCACTGCCTTTCTTGTGTTGTACGGCAAAATCATACTGCTGCAGGGCAAGGCTCCAGCGTAGCAACCTACCATTGGTTCCGGACACTGTGTGCAGCCAGCTCAGAGGGTTGTGGTCGGTGACCACCTTGAAGGTGCGCCCGTACAGGTAGGGCTGCAAACGTTGCAGTGCCCAGACCATGGCCAGGCACTCCTTCTCGATGGTGGAGTATGCCACTTCCCTTGGCAGAAGTTTCCGGCTCAGGTACAACACGGGGTGCTCCTGGTTCCCTGAATCAACCTGGCTGAGTACAGCACCGAGGCCAAATTCGCTGGCGTCAGTCTGTACCAGGAATGGCCGACTGCTGTCGACGGCTTTCAACACTGGAGAGCTGCACAAGGCTGTTTTCAAAGCTCGGAATGCCGCCTCACAGCCATCTGTCCAGCTGACTGTTTGGGGTAGACCGCCCTTGGTGAGGTCCGTCAAGGGTTTTGCAATGGCGCTATAGTTCGGTACGAAACGCCTATAGTACCCTGCAGTGCCCAGGAAGGACTTCACCTGCTTTTTGGTCCTGGGGGTGGGCCAGGACACGATCGCGTCCACTTTCTCAGGCTCTGGACTCATGGAACCCCCGCCTACCCGGTGCCCCAGGTAGTGGACCTCCCTCATGCCCATCTGGCATTTTTTGTTTTTTAAATCAGATGATTTTTATTTAAAAATTGTCAGCATGAAACTTTGACAGTACATTTAACTTTAGCATATAATATAAACCGTATTCAACCTGACAGGCAATATAACTATTCTTACATCCTAAGTCCCCTACCCTCTCCCCCTCCCCCCTAACCCCGTCCCTTTAAATCATTGCACATATCACACACCATGTCACATTTTGAATCCTTTTTTTCGAGACAACCCTTTACGATCCCTGTTTAAAGTACCAACTCAGAGGGTCAAGGGCGCGTAGGCAGACGCATTCTTTCTCTCATAAGAGCCTCCGAAGCCAGGCCCGAGTGCTCTATCCAGCCACCCCACACATTCTCAAACTGCATGTGTTGACCTCTTTTCGCATATATGTTCTGTTCCATCATAACAATAAAGTTAACCTTATTAATCAGTTCTTGTCTAACTGGCGCTTTGTCATCTAACCAGTGGGCCGCAATGAGCTTTCTGGCAGCATATAGGATTCTGGCTATGGTCAGCTTTCCCCACTCATCAACCGCGATATCCTCCATGCACCCCAATACACACGTCAGCGGGTTCCTTATAAGATCCACTCCCATTACCTCCTGTGTCAAATTAAGTGTTTGTACCCAAAAGTTCTGTAGGGCAGGGCAGGACCACATCATATGTAGGAGATCTGCCCCATCCTCAGAGCAGCGCGGACAGCAGGAATCCCTCCTCAGGCCCGCCCTCTTCATCCAGACCGGAGTCCTGTATACCCTATGTGTTAGGTAGAGTTGTGAGACTCTCCTGGCTTCACTCATAGAGACCTTGGGGATGAATTGTAATACGCTCTCCCACTGAGAGTCCGAGATTGGTCCCACATCCTCTTCCCATTTTTCTCTGGACTTAGCCGGGTGCCGTACCAGGAATGAATCCAAAAAAACCCCTATATACGAGGGAGATGAAACCCTTAGTGCCCCTTAGTGACCCTATAAGATTCACCATCGCATCTGATAGCACCACTATTCTTGATGTTTTAAGCTGTCGATTGATTGCATGCCGCAGCTGCAAATATTGAAAAAAGAGGGATTGACTCAGAGGGAATTCCTTCCTGATCTCCTCAAAAGTCTTAAGCATGCCGCCAACCAACAGCTGTGACACAAACCATATCCCGACCCTTCTCCATTGAGCGAATCCCCTCAGACGCATTAACTCCCCCAGTCTCGGGTCAAACCAAACCGACGAGAAGCGCGTGAGCTCCGTAATGCCCCTCCATTGTCTAACTCTTTGCCAAATCTTGTCCACCATAGCGATCGTCGGGAGCCTTTTAGGGTTCACCCGGAACCTACCAGCCTCTAAACTAGCAAGCAACGGACCTCTGCCCACTATAAACTCAATGAGCTTCCCAGCCGACGTAGATTGGGTAGGCTCCCCCCACCCCACCATATGCTGACATTGGGATGACACATAATAAACCCACGGGTTCGGGATTGCCAGGCCCCCCTCCTCTTTGACCTCTGTAGATGTTCAAGTTTAATGCGTGCCCTACTACCCTTCCAGATCAAGTCCCGGAAAAGAGAATCAATCCGGTAGAATTTATTTTGCGCCAACCAGACAGGCGTATTATGGAGTATATATAGGAGTTGGGGCATGAGGATCATTTTTAATAAATTTGCTCTACCCGCCACAGACAGGAATAGTTTCTTCCACGCTGCAATTTTTTGTTGAAACTTATTGATAAGGGGGGTAAGATTGAGCCGTTCATATTCCTCCAATTTAGCAGAGATCACAATGCCCAAATATTTAAACTCACTAACCACCCTCAAAGGGGTCCCAGGATCTAGCACTAGGGAAGCAGCAGAGTCCACGGGAAGCAACACGGATTTATCCCAGTTGATAGTCAGTCCAGAAATAGAGCCGAATTTACTAATAACTGCCATAGCCGAACTTAGGGAGTCGCTCGGGTCAGCCAGAAACAGTAGCACATCATCCGCATATAAGGCCACTTTCTCTACGTGGGAGCCATATTGGAATCCCCGAATATCTGTGGTACCACGTATCTTTGCAGCTAACGGTTCTACAGCGATTGCAAACAGCAGGGGGGACAGGGGGCACCCCTGCCTCGTTCCCCTATGTAGGGAGAAACTCTCAGACAGCAGACCATTAACCCGTATTTTAGCACTAGGGGATGTATATAGCAAACGTACCCAACCCACAAACAAATCACCAAATCCCATGGTTTTCATTACCGCCCACAAATACCTCCACTCCACACTGTCGAACGCCTTAGCGGCATCCAGGGAAACTATTACTCTCTGTCCCACATTATCCGCCCTCGCCTGCATGTTTAAGTATAATCGCCGGAGATTTATAGCTGTGGATTTATTGGGCATAAACCCTGACTGGTCTTGGTGAATTAGGGATTAGATGACCTTGTTAAGTCGGTTCGCCAGCATTTTGGCCAATAACTTAATGTCAGTGGTCAACAAAGAGATCGGACGATATGAAGCTGGGTCCGTCAAATCTTTTCCCTGCTTTGGTAGGACAACAATTATCACCTCTCGCATGGACCGGGGCAGCTCCCCCCCCACCAAACTCGCAGTGTAAACCTCCATCAACTTGGGAAGCAACACCTCTTTGTATTTTTTGTAGACTTCTCCTGGGATACCGTCCCCCCTGGGGCCTTGTCACTAGGTACAGAGGCCAGAGCGGCCTCAAGTTCCTCCATATCAAAGGGCTCCTCAAGAAGCCTCTGCTCCGCCAGTGAGAGTCGTGGAAGCCGCACCCCACTAAAAAGTTATCAATTTCCTCCTCCGATGGCTGCACATGTGACTGGTACAGATTTGAGTAAAATCCCATCATTACCTCCAGTATGGCCCTACCGCCTGTATGCTCACATCCGTCTTTCCCCTTTAATTTAGTGATATACGCCGATTCCCTTTGGGCCGCCACTACCCTGGACAGAAGGTGACCCGCTCTCTCTCCCTCCTCGAAAAACTTCATCGTGCAGAACAGCCTTTTCCTCTCCGCAGTTTTCATAGTCATATTACAAACCTCTCTCTGCGCTGATCTCAAACGTTCCCGGGCCTCAGGGGTTTGCTCCTCAATTAGTGCCGCCTCTGCTCCCTCTAATGACCTAATCAACTCCTGGTCTCTCCTGCCCGTTTCGGTTTTAACTTGCGATATGTTTTTAATGCACAACCCTCTGAAGTAAGCCTTCATGGCTTCCCATACCATCAATACCGAAGCCGAGCCCATATTAATTTTAAAGAATTCTGTCAGGTCATCCCCACAATGGCCGTCCAGATAAATCAGCTGGAGCCAGAACGGATTTAGCCTCCACAACGGTCTCCTGGAAAACTCAGAGCCCTGCCCCTGAAGCACCACACACATAGGCGAGTGATCCGACAGAGTTCTAGCCAAATAAGTTACCTCACCCACTAGACTTAGCATCGGACCATTCCCCAGGGCCAGATCAATCCTGGACAGCAAGGCAGAGGCGGGAGAGAAGCAGGAGTACTTATAAGTTCCGGGGTGATGGGTTCTCCATATGTCTATTAGTGCAGTCTCCTTCAGAACCGCCTCAAAGGGGGTGCAATTACCACCCAGTCTCAGTGCCTCCCGACCACCTCTGTCCCAATGGGCATCAGGAACATTGTTGAAGTCACCAATTATCAGAAAGGGAACCCCCGGGAAATCGCCCACTACCTCCATGACCTTGTGCAGCACTTTCCCACAATACGGCAGAGGGATATATATCGAGATGAGTAGCATCAGTATACCAGACAATTTACATAGCAAGCATACGAACCGTCCCAGCGGGTCTATAATCACTTTACACTGTTCAAAAGGTATACCTGTGCGAACAAGAACACTGACCCCCCCGTGAGTATGTGGAATATGTTGCATGATACCCCGCCTGCAGCCATCTTTTTTTAAGAAGATGCGTTCTACTCTTTATCAAGTGGGTTTCTTGCAAGCATATGACTGCAGGTTTGGCATCAAGCAAGAAAGTAAACATTGCCTGTCTTTTTACTCCGGACGCCAACCCTCTAACGTTCCAACTTATTATTTTTATTTTATCCGCCATTACCCTGCAACCCCAAATACCGTGTCATCCATTTCCTTATTTGTGAATTAGTAAGGCTGTCTCCCCTCGAACCTGTGTGACATAGACAATAGTTTAACATTCCACCCTCCCTCCCCACCCTCCACCCCCCCTCACACAATACCCCAACTTCACCCAAGTCAAGCTTTCCATCTCCTCCAGGTGTCACGGAGGAGAGGGCGTACTTTATCCAATTCAGAGTATCCACTTCACCGAAGCAAACCCGCTTTACTCCCCAAACTCTGGGAGTAGCATATGGCTAGTGATTGCAGCCAAACAATACTCAGCAGTTAACCATAAAACATTCACATTTAGCTTTCTGTTAAATACATTTAACATGTCCAGAACACATGAACTAGAAAAAGGTAGGAAAATTTCTCCCCTTCCCCCTCCAATGCACAGCAAGATTATTTCCCAAAATGAGAGGGAGGGTCTTCCTCCTGAGAAAAAGGTATTCAGGAGGGAAGAGCGGATATATGTAAGATCCGGTCCCGATTAAAGGACAAGACCCGTCCCGATTAAAGGACAAGTCAGCTCAGTCAGCCAGCGGAGTCCTTAGAATTTGCCTTGCTGAGACGCGTCTCGTTGCTGTCCATCCAGTTAAGGGCCTCCTTTGCATCCGGGAAGAAATGGACAGTGTCCCCGTCTACCACTCTCAGTTTAGCCGGATATATCATTGAGTACGGCACACCCAGGGCTCTCAACCTCTTCTTAATGTCAACGAATTTGGCCCTCTGCTTTTGAACCTCCATAGAGAAGTCCGGGTAAATGGAAATCCTGGAGCCGTTGATTTTCAGGTCCGGATGATTCTTGGAAAAGCGAAGAATAGCATCCCTGTCCCGATAATGCAGAACCTTGACAAGCACTTGTCTTGGAGGACGGCCAGGGGGGAGGGGGAATGCGGGGACACGGTGAGCTCTTTCCACGGCATATAAACGGGACAGGTTGTTCTGGCCAATAGTGTTCAACAGCCACTGTTCAAAGAACTCGGTGGGTGCAGAGCCTTCCGTTTTTTCCGGCACCCCAATAATCCGCACATTATTACGTCTTGACCTATTCTCTAGGTCATCAGTCTTTGCCTGCACAGCTGACATTGCAGTGGCCATACGCTGATGCAGCTTGTCAGATTTTGCAATAGTATCTTCCACAGTGCTAATACGTTTCTCAGCTTCCCCCATCCTCTCCTTAGTGACATGCATGGAGTGCTGTAACTTAGACATGCTGGTCTGCAGGACCCCAAGCTGTGCTGCCACCTCAGTAATAGTAGTGTGAGAGTGCATTGCCAGCTTGAACAAGTCTTTTAATGTGGGCTCCTCTGGGATCACCATCCCCCCCATTTGCCGCTTACATTCCTCCATCTCACCTCTCTCCCATTTCATAGTTCCTTGGTCTTCCTCCCGGCTTTCACAGTCACTCTCCTCACCATCCTCCACACCAGATTCCTCTGGCTCCTCTGCACTCCCCGCAAGCCCCCTCTGACCTCTACCTGCACTTGCCGGACACCTCTTATCTTCCTCCAGCCTGGCGAACCTCCGCAGTTTAGACACTGCATCTGACCTGCTGGGGATTCCCCCATCTTCCTCCGGGCCCGCCATCAATACATCTTCTCCACCGGCGCCATCTTGTGCCTTCTTCTCCGATTCGCCTGCTGGCCTTTTGCTTCCTTTCTTCCCAGCCATTTGCTTGTGCACTCCTGATTTACAGAGCCTGTGGTCAGGGTCAACACCCTCTCCAAGGAATGTGAATTTAACAGCTAAATAGTGGCTGCAATCTATCAAACTGTCATATATCCAGCGGGAGCTCCTGCTGCACGTGTCTGATCACATCTCCCTCAGGCCACGCCCCCGCCCATCTGGCATTTTCCCGGCTTGATGGTCAGACCTGCCTGGTGAATACGCTTGAGCACCTCCTGGAGATGCTGAAGGTGTTCCTCCCAGGTGGAACTGAAGACGGCAATGTCGTCCAGGTACGCCACAGCGTACTCCTCCAGTCCCTGAAGCAGGTGGTTGACCATCCGCTGAAAAGTGGCAGGGGCATTCTTCATGCTGAAAGGCATGACCGTGGACTCGTACAGTCCAAAAGGGGTGATAAAGGCGAATTTCTCCTGCGCCTCAGGGCTCAGGGGAATCTGCCAGTATCCTGGCTTAAATCCATGATGGATATGTACTTGGCATTCGCCAACCGCTCCAGCAGATCCTCGATGCGTGGCATTGGGTGCGCATCAGAGGTAGTGATGGCGTTGAGCCCCCTGTAGTCCACGCAGAACCGGGTGGTCCGATCCTTTTTTGGCACGAGAACTACAGGTGAGGCCCACGCGCTTTTGGACTGTCGGATCACCCCCAGCTGCAACATCTCCTGGATCTCCTGGCGCATAATCTGCTGCACCTCCTCAGAGATCCGATAAGGTGTCCGCCGTAATGGGGCATGATTCCCGGTGTCCACCTCGTGGACTGCCAACTTGGTCCTTCCGGGTCGGTTAGTGAACTCGGCCCGGAAGGGTTCCAGAGTGGTCAGCAACTGCAACCGCTGGGAGGCGGTTAGCGAGGCATTTACCTCCATGTCCTCAATGGACCCATTGGCCTGGGCTTGGGCCAGCATGTCCAGGAGGGGATCCTCCTCCCCGTCCTCGGGCAGGTTGCAGACCGGTAGGACGCAGGCTTCACGTTCGTGATGGGCCTTCATCATGTTGACGTGAAAGGCCTTGCGCCTACCCCGAGTGTGGTCAAGCGTGACCACGTAGGTGACTGGGTTAGTAGTATAGGAACTGTATTATTCGTCAAACTCAATTTGACAGGTCGACACGCCCCCTATCATTTAATCCGTCTCCCTGGGATTTGATCTGGCTGGACTTTGATCAGGCTGTGGAAATCTGAGCTGCTGGATTTGTGAATTTCAATCAAAGTGATTTATTCATCTCTATTGATATTTTATCCCGTGGATTTGATTAGTCTGTGGTGTTTTAGTGAATTAAAGAGCGATTCTTGATCTTTTTTGTGGGTAAACTTTTAAGGACCCAGTAAATGTATAAGGAGTTCTAGTTAAATACAGACTTCTGTATATAACTAGTATATAAGGATTTTTAGTGAATTAAAGAGTGAATCTTGATTTTATACTTTTTTGTGGAGAGAAACTTTTAAGGACCCAGTAAATGCATGTAAAACATTACTGTGGTGGTAAGCTGTATCAAGCTGCTAAAAGGTGTTTATTTTTTAGTATTATCCAGGATATACAAGCTGCTAAAAGGTGTTTATTTTTAGTATTATCCAGGATATAAGTTTTAAACTACAGCTGCAAAGGCAATTTAATTTGAAGTATCACCTTATAACACATTTGGAATTATGGCACTCAACTTATAGTTTTATTCAGTGTTTATATATATATATATTTTTAGCCTGCCACTGTATCTACACTTATCCCAGCAATTCATTGTATACTAAGAAGAATCTTGGCATGGTTTGTTAGAGATAGATCACTTATTACCAGGTAGAGGTATGTACAGAGATCACTCTATTAGCAGCAGTGTTGACATGACCATTTTTTTCTATCTACGGGCATTGTTGACATGAATTGTCATTGTGGAGAGAAACTTTTAAGGACCCAGTAAATGCATGTAAACAGGACAATTGAGAGAATGTGTGAAGTTCGATGCTAATTAGGTTTGTTAGAGATAGATCACTTATTAGCAGCAGTGTTGACATGTCCAAAAACCAACACATTTATGTGTGTTCTTCTAGCACTGACCATAAAACCGAAGGTTTCTAGCAAACATAATAGATATAAGTTTTAAAGTACATCTGCTGGGAGAATCACTGAATATATGGTGGGGAAGGACACATTGTTAGCAAGTTTAGAGATGGTCAGTTTAAAATGAACAGGACAATTGAGAGAATGTGTGAAGGTCGTGTTGGCATGTCCAAAAACCAACACATTTATGTGTGTTCTTCTAGCACTGACCATAAAACCGAAGGTTTCTAGCAAACATAATAGATATAAGTTTTAAAGGACATCTGCTGGGAGAATCATTGAATATATGGTGGGGAAGGACACAATGTTAGCAAGTTTAGAGGACAGGAGTTTTTATGGTTTAATACTGATAGACATATTGTGAACTGACATATAGGGTCCATGTGAGACACCATATTTTCAACATTTTTGCTCCTTCACAGATTTATTTTGCATTATATTTTTTATTTTTCAACATTTTTGCTCCTTCACAGATTTATTTTACATTATATTTTTTATTTTGCTTAAGGATCATGTACAGAGGAGTTTTTATGTTTTAATACTGATAGACATATTGTGAACTGACATATAGGGTCCATGTGAGACACCATATTTTTCAACATTTTAGCTCCTTCACAGAATTATTTTGCATTATATATTTTTTTTATTTTGCTTAAGGATCATGTACAGAGGCGTTTTTATGGTTTAATACTGATAGACATATTGTGAACTGCCATATAGGGTCCATGTGAGACACCATATTTTTCAAATATTAGTTATGCGTTCGCTACCACTGTCAACCATAGCAGGTCTCATGATGCTAGCTATTCTGATCAGCTTATCATATCAACCATGAAGCCTCTTTTAACCCCTTCACAATAATGTACAGAGGAGTTTTTATGTTTTAATACTGATAGACATATTGTGAACTGACATATAGGGTCCATGTGAGACACCATATTTTTCAACATTTTTGCTCCTTCACAGATTTATTTTGCATTATATTTTTATTTTTCAACATTTTTGCTCCTTCACAGATTTATTTTACATTATATTTTTTATTTTGCTTAAGGATCATGTACAGAGGAGTTTTTATGTTTTAATACTGATAGACATATTGTGAACTGACATATAGGGTCCATGTGAGACATGCCTGGACAAGTCCGGGCATGTCCGAGCATGCCTGGACAAGTCCTGGTCACGGGACAGCCGTGGAAAAAACAATACTGAAATTCAAAAACTATGTGCTGGCCGTTAACACACGCATAGTCATCTAGAAAATATTGAGCGAGTTGCTTCACAAACCCTCTCAAGGCATGTTGAATGTTAACGTTCCCGCTATGAGCTACACACATGACCAACTGTATAGCCTGGGATGTGTAGCGTTCTTGTTGCACATGGCTATTTTTAAAGGTGCTATGCCCCTCAGATATAAAAGACAGGCCTGTTGGGACGTGTCCCGGCCTATTTTGGCACATGCCCACTCCTATGCATCGATATTGAGCATCGTTCAACAAAAATCAGGTACATAGTTTTAACCATAGCTGTGTTTCTGACTCTCATGCCATGCCAGAAAGGCCTATTTTGGCACAGGCCCGCACCTATGCAACGATTTTGATCAGCATTCAACAAAAAAAAAAAAATCGGGTACAAACTTTTTAACATACATGTGTTTCGGACCCTCAGACCATGCCAGAAGCACTCTGTGCCATGTACTTGAACCCATAATAATCGATTTTGATCAGCATTCAACAAAAAAATTGGGTGCTAACTTTTTAACATACATGTGTTTCTGTAGCGGATACACGGACCCCTACAGCGCATCCCTATAGTGTAGTTTAATGTAGGGGGCAAACAGATCATCGCTTTTGTTTGGAAAATACCATATTTCATAGATGTTGGTGATCCGTTGAATCATTTTTAAACATTTCACGCCACTCATGCAACCACAGCACACTTATGGTGTACCCGCACGGCTGTAGCTAGCGCTTTTTAGCTAAAAAGGTATGGTGTAGTTTATTTACAGCGCATCCCTATAGTGTAGTTTAATGTAGGGGGCAAACAGATTATCGCTGGTGCTTGGAAAATACCACACTTCATAGATGGTGGTGATCAACTGAATCGTTTTTAAACATTTCACGCCACTCATGCACCCACAGCACAATTATGGTGTACCCGCACCGCTGCAGCTAGCGCTTTTTAGCTAAAAAGGCCCTTATTTGCATCATTTTCATTATAGTACGACTGGTACATGCCCACGTCTATGCAGCGATATTGAGTACCGTTCAACAAAAATCAGGTACAAACTTTTTAACAGACCTGTGTTTCGGGCCCTCATGACATACCAGAAGCACTCTGTGCCATGTACCATAGCCCATAATAATCGATTTTGATCAGCATTCAACAAAAAATTGGCTGCAAACTTTTTAGCATACCTCTGTTTCTGATTCCCATGTCGTACCAGAAAGACCTATTTTGGCACAGGCCTACACCTATGCAACAGTTTTGACCACTACTCAACAAAAATCAGGTACAAACTTTTAACATACCTGTGTTTCGGACCCTCATGTCATACCAGAAGCACCCTGTGCCATGTACTCTAGACCATAATATTCGTTTTTGATCACCATTCAACAAAAAATTGAGGCATGTTGAGACGTGTCCCGGCCTATTTTGGCACATGACAAATGTTTCTGACTCTCATGGCATACCAGAAGCACCCTGTGCCATGTACTCTACACCATAATATTTCACATCGGGTATTGGACCTACATAGCTTTGTTTTCTCAGCTATTAAAAAAAGTGTGGAAAACTGAAAATCCCGCGTCCTGTGGTAATTTAGTGAGAACCATATAGACAAGTCGTGTATCGTCACACACCAGACCACAACACCTCGGGCTATCACATTTACCATTAGTTTTCAAAAACCACTGCCTTAACAATAAAGTAAGAAACGTGGTGACATGCATTGTGGTCTATAAATGTATAGTCTGAAAATTTACCGTTGCTAAAGAACAGTAAAAAGTCGTGCGTACAACTATCACCCCCAAAACTCGCACCACTATCACAAACACTATTACCTACAGAGGCGCACCGTGAGAATTTCTGTATGTGTGTATCAAGATGTTCCCTGCTATGACCGATTGTTTGCTCGTGGATGCTGGCATTTCCAGTGACATCATAGTTGTAAGGTTCTTTGTCTCTGTTGACATGTTCCTTGAAACTCAGTTTTCCGTCGGCCATTTTGCTTTCTGTCTTTCTGCAGCTCTTGCCCTCAGTTAATATGGAGTTTCCAGTTTTCATGTTCCCGCCCTGATTCTTCCCTCTTGCTTCTTAAGCAGCCTCAGCTGAACAATCAGTGCTCCTGAATCAAGCCTCAGTCAGTCTGTGACCTGACTCCTGGAAGCCTTGGACTTGTACTCCAGCTATTCCCTACTGAGGAACCTTGGAACACTTTTGGACTCTGGAAACCTGCTGTTTGGTGAATCCATGTTTGCAGAGGAATTACGGTACAGAGAAGAGATCCTGAACCTGCTTTGGAGATTTATTGTAGTGCTTGAAGTTACTCTGGCCTGCTGTGTCTCCTGTCGCTGTTCCTGCAAACTGTGTGAACTTTTCAGCATGCTTGTATGAAGTAATACAAGTCATTTCATTTCAACCTATGTCTCCTGTGTTTTCCTCGCACCCAAGCACAAGACGCTATAGGAACTGTACACTATACATGACAAGATTCAGGAGCCAATGTTTAGTGTCTGCTGGGTCTGGGAAAGCCGTGTCTGCTGTGACTGTGGATATCAGATGTCCGTTTAATACCTTATGTGATGACAGTGGTTGTGACTTCTCACAACCATTCCAGGTGAGCGCATTCCCTTAAAATTTTACTCTGGAGTGTTACCACAGGTAAACACTATTGTTTTTTTTTTTTTTTTTCCTCTTCTCCTTCCAGCACCTCTGCCTTAAAAGATCTGGAAGATGGAGGCCCGCATAAAGGAACTTTGCGGAGTGACTGATACAATCCTTTCAGATGTACAGACTTTAAAAACCCGTTTTGCAAGCCTACAGGACCTCACTAATCATAATTTGCAAGTGTTTGGACAGACTACCCAGGAATTGCGAGCCAGGATTGAGGCTCTAGAGGAACGAGCCCAGGCTCCTGCCATAACCCCAAGTTCTGGGATCCCCAAATTACCTCCTTTTCGTTTTGGCGGTGAACGTGAGAAATTCAGGGATTTATTAATCAATGCAATTTATTTTTCTCTGCACATGCTTCACAATTTCCCACTGAACGATCCAAAGTGCTTACGATAATCATGTTGCTTACCAATAAGGCTTTGATGTGGGCAAACCCTCTGATTGAGACTGAGGATGATTGTTTGAATCACCTTGATGCTTTTATTTCAGCCATGGGGCAGGTGTTTGATGACCCCAATCGAGGTGCAACAGCTGAAGCAGCCTTGTTAACTTTGCGCCAAGGTAAGCGTTCAGTAGCCGAATATGCCCTGGATTTCAGGAGATGGGCTCTTGATACCACTTGGGACACTTCCGCTAAAAAATCTATTTTTCGAAAAGGGTTGTCTCCACTGATTAAGGATGAACTTGCTCGTGCCGACCCTCCCACTGCGTTAGGTGACTTTATCAACTATTGTATCCGTATTGATGCTCGTCTGACTGAACGCAGACAAGAGAGATGGTTCGAAAATAATCGCACTAACCTTTTACTACCTCCCTCCTCAGCTAAGGAACCTTTGAGTAGGATCACAAGGGAACCAGAACCTGAACCCATGCAGGTGGACTCTTTACAAAGACGGGTTAGTGATGCACGCAAAGAACATCGTATAAAGGAAAATCTATGTTTCTACTGTGGTAAGTCAGGGCACTTCATTATAAACTGCCCCAGCCGTTCTCGTAAGACTACTGCAGCAGTCATTCACTGTGAGTGTTGCGAGAGGAGCTCTGTCATGTCCGAGCCTCAGGCTCCAGAGAGATCTGCTGCAAGAGATCTTGATTTCTCGGACTTAAACTCTGTTAGTTCTGGGGACAATGACGGTATAAACGCTGCAATTTTTCAAGTTTCCTCAGCGGTGTCCCAGCTGAGTTGTAAAAGAAACAATTCTCATTGCTTCCTTTCCATCAAACTCTGGGTGGACTCAGTCTGGGTGTCTAGCTCTGCTATGATCGACTCAGGAGCAAGTGGAAATTTTATGGATATATCCTTTGCTCTGAAACAGGGGATACGTTCAGTGAAGAAGGCTACTCCAGTACAGATGGAGACTGTGGATGGCTCTCTACTGACTTCTGGACCAGTGGATCAAGAAACAGAGCCTTTGAGGGTCCTTATGGTAAAGATCATCAGGAGAAAATGTATTTTTTGCTTATCTCTTCTCCCCACTTTCCCATCATTCTAGGGCTACCATGGCTGCAGGCGCAGAATCCTACGATTAACTGGGAGACCAAGGAATTACACTTTCCGGAGAAACAGATGAGTCAAGGAGTTTCAGCTTGCTCTGTTCCTAAAGGAACCATGTCAGTCCCTGAACTACCAGCTGTATACCAGGTCTATGTGGATTTATGTGACAAGAAGAACGCTGATCAGCTTCCTCCTCACCGTCCATATGATTGTCCAATTGAATTATTGCCCGGAGCCGAGATACCTTTTGGTAAGATCTACCCCCTAGCGGGGCCCGAGCTAAAAGCTTTGAAGGATTATATAGACGAAAATTTAGCCAAGGGCTTCATACGCCCCTCTTCATCTCCCGCAGGTGCACCCATCTTCTTTGTGAAGAAGAAAGATGGATCTCTGAGACCCTGCATAGACTATAGGGAACTCAATAAGGTTACTATTAGAAACCGTTATCCATTGCCTTTAATCCCTGAGTTGTTGGAGAGAGTGCGGCATGCCAAAATTTTCTCTAAACTGGATCTCCGTGGGGCCTATAACTTGGTCCGTATTAGACCTGGGGTTGAATGGAAGACTGCTTTCAGGTCACGCTATGGACACTTTGAATATCTAGTTATGCTTTTGGTCTGAGTACCGCCCCAGCCACTTTCCAACACTTCGTGAATGATATCTTCAGGGATCTCCTAGATACATTTGTGGTGATTTATCTGGATGATATTCTAATTTTTTCTAACTCCACAGAGGAACATCATGGACATGTGAGAATGGTCTTAGAACGCCTAAGACAAAACCATCTCTACATCAAACTTGAAAAATGTGAATTCCATAGGACCGAAATTCAATTTCTGGGGTATGTACTATCTACGCAAGGGATTAGTATGGATGGAAGCAAGACCCAAGCCATCAAGGATTGGCCAATTCCTAGAAATGTGAAGGAGGTGCAGCGTTTCATCGGGTTTGCCAACTTCTATAGACGTTTCATTAAGAATTTTTCTGAGGTAGTGTCACCTATCACCCAACTTACCCGGAAACAGTCTAGGTTCTTCTCCTGGACCCCGCAAGCTCAGGAAGCATTTTCCTGTTTAAAGGATAAATTTACCACCGCACCTATCTTAGTACATCCCAACCCGAGCTTGCCTTCATAATAGAGGTGGATGCTTCAGACTGTGCCGTTGGAGCTATACTCTCTCAGAGAACAGGTGTGAAGAATGTCTTGCATCCCTGTGCCTTCTTTTCCCAGCAGTTGTCTTCGGCTGAGAGGAACTACGATGTGGGCAATAGAGAATTGTTGGCCATTATTGCCGCCTTCAAGGAATGGAGACACCTTCTTCAGGGAGCTGCACAGCAAATAGTCGTCCTGACAGACCATCGTAACCTTGAATTTATCAGGTCGGCTAAGTGCCTGACTCCTCGCCAGGCTCGCTGGAATCTTTTCCTAAACCGATTTAATTTTGTCATTTCTTTTAGACCAGGATCGTGCAATGGAAAGGCTGATGCACTCTCTAGGATTCATTCAGCAGAGACACGTCCACTTACTCCTCCTAAGACTATTCTTCCTGACTCTAGATTCCTGGGAGTGATTCATAATCAAGACCTACTTAAGGACATCAAGGAAGCATACCATGCGGATTCTTTGTTGGCTCAACCCCCAAGGGACGTAAGTCTTGTCTTTAAGAATGGTGTGTGGATTCAGGGACAACGTCTGTATATACCTGAAACAGTCAGATTGAGAGTATTGCAACTCATCCACGATTCCAAGATAGCCGGGCATAGGGGAATTCTAAAGACACAAGAATTTCTTTCTCGTTTCTTTTGGTGGCCCACTTACAGGAAAGATGTCTTAAACTATGTCACTTCATGTGAAGTCTGTGCAAGATGCAAAACACCTCGCTCCTCACCAACTGGTCTGTTGCAACCTCTTCCCACCCCGTCCCGCCCGTGGGGATCCATTTCTATGGACTTCATTGTGGAGTTACCAACCTCTCAAGGGAAGAACACCATTCTAGTGGTGGTTGACCGTCTAACAAAGGCAGCTCATTTTATCCTTGTGTCGGCTTACCCACTGCAAAACAGACATCAGATTTGATGATTAAGAATGTGTTTCGCTTACATGGAGTACCGGATGAGGTCATTTCGGATCAAGGGGTGCAATTCACTTCAAGGTTTTGGCAAAATTTCTGTGCAGCATTGGACATTAAAGTAAACCTTTCTTCTGCTTTTCATCCCCAGACTATTGGACAGACAGAACGAACCAATCAGACCCTGGAGCAGTATCTCCGCTGTTTTATCTGCCACCTACAGGATGATTGGGTGGATCTACTTCCACTGGCTGAGTTCTCTTATAACAACTCTCAGAGCGCCTCCACTAAGCAGTCTCCTTTTTACTCCAATCTAGGTTATCATCCTAACATTCTTCCTCGATTTCCCATAGATACGCCCTTGCCGGCAGTGGCTGAAAGAATCACTTCTTTACAAAAGAATATGGATCTTCTAAAGGAAAATCTAGAATTGGCTCAGGAAAGGTACAAGAAAGCAGCAGATAAATTTCGTAAACCTGCACCAGCTTTCAAGGTAGGAGATTTGGTCTGGCTGTCAACCAGAAATCTTAAATTAAAGATTCCATCGTCTAAATTGGGACATAAGTACATTGGACCTTATAAGATCAATAAGATTATAAGTGCTGTTGCTTGTCGTCTTCAACTGCCCAGAACTATGAGAATCCACCCTGTCTTTCATGTATCCCTACTAAAGGCTGCAACACCCAATACGTTTCCTGGACGTTCTTCTCCTTGCCCTGACCCAGTGCTGGTCGATGGTCAGGAAGAATTTATGGTGGAAAGGATTCTAGATTCCAGGTTGTACAGAAATCAGTTGCAATATTTGATTAAATGGCAGGGCTACCCAGTGGAGGACAACTCATGGGAACCAGTCAATAATGTAAATGCTCCTCGCCTGCTCCGCCAGTTTCATCAGAGGTACCCTGACAAGCCTGGTCTGAGGTCATCCGGAGGTTGTCCCTAAGGGGGGAGTAATGTAAGGTTCTTTGTCTCTGTTGACATGTTCCTTGAAACTCAGTTTTCCGTCGGCCATTTTGCTTTCTGTCTTTCTGCAGCTCTTGCCCTCAGTTAATATGGAGTTTCCAGTTTTCATGTTCCCGCCCTGATTCTTCCCTCTTGCTTCTTAAGCAGCCTCAGCTGAACAATCAGTGCTCCTGAATCAAGCCTCAGTCAGTCTGTGACCTGACTCCTGGAAGCCTTGGACTTGTACTCCAGCTATTCCCTACTGAGGAACCTTGGAACACTTTTGGACTCTGGAAACCTGCTGTTTGGTGAATCCATGTTTGCAGAGGAATTACGGTACAGAGAAGAGATCCTGAACCTGCTTTGGAGATTTATTGTAGTGCTTGAAGTTACTCTGGCCTGCTGTGTCTCCTGTCGCTGTTCCTGCAAACTGTGTGAACTTTTCAGCATGCTTGTATGAAGTAATACAAGTCATTTCATTTCAACCTATGTCTCCTGTGTTTTCCTCGCACCCAAGCACAAGACGCTATAGGAACTGTACACTATACATGACAATAGTTGTGTAAATGCGCTGGGGCACGTGTATCGATCCCCTAGGTTGTAATGCGTGAGCATTTTAATTATTTTTTGAATTCATAACCATACGTTCTCAGGCAGACAGGTTTATTTCACAGAAGTTAACTGTACAGTTGTATAATTTTTGTTTAAAAGCATACATTTGCATAATTTTGTTTAAAATCGCACAGTTCGGCGATAATGTCGGGTGTTGGACACGCACTTATCAGTCTTTCATACGTGTCGCAGAAAGATTTTAGTCTGTTCTGCGTGAGTTTATTGTGCACGTACTGTGCAGACATGTCAAGAAACATTTTGGCGTGTTCAGCAGTCCATGCGGGTGTTGACGTGTAAGGCGATCCACCATCATCCTTCTGTTTCTTACTTACACGTCGGCGCGATACCGCGCGTTTCTTTGGCGCTAATGCATCGGCTGAATTGGCAGATGTTGCTTCCGCGTTGTTATTTGCAGATTCTGTAGCTTGACACAGACGTATATTCTTACGCCTACCACTCTCCGTATTCACGGTGTGTGCGATTGGCGCGTTGCTTTCTTCACGATACGCAAGACATCTGAGTGAACGTGGTTCAGTTCTCACATCCGCTCTGTTCTCAAATCCATAATTGTGCTGTTGCAAATCTCGCGAATGACGCTCCTCCGCAACTAAAGAAAAGACACGTGGTGTAGTTAACCGCTAAGCGGGCTAGATATAGGAAATGCTACAGCCTCCACTTTACTCTGATTCAACGCGACATTTGTAAAGCTACCAGTACCGATTATCTGCGAAACCGATGCATGATTGTTTGTATAACTACACTATAGAGCGGCCTAGTCATATATATACTTACAAGTATCCTCAGGCTGCTGCGCTACAGAGAATGCTGAATTAACAGACATCACGCTGCTCGTTCGCGGACGTATGGGGCTGATTTCTCCATCAAACTGCAACCTCACGGGCGATACTTTAGCCGCTAAAATAAAATATAACATACATGAATGCGCAAAGCACTCACAAAGCTAACTTGACACAGGTAAATAAAACTAGTTACCGCAGAAATTTTTATCTGCATGTATAAGAACACTATAGAGTTGCGTAGACATATATGCTTACAAGCATGAGACGTGTAGTGTACTTCAGAGATTGGTGAATTAAACGGTGTGGAGTTGTTCGGTAGTTGTCGTATGGGTTGTTTTCTTTTTCAAGCTGCAGACTCCTGCACGCTAGTTTAACAGCTGTAAATAAAATATGACTGCCTCAGAAATGATATCTACAAGGCCCACACGCATAAAGCTAAATTCGCAAAGCTACCGTAACAAGCGTAAATAAAATATATCCGCTAGTTAAGGGTGGGTACGCAGGGTACAGAGGATACAGACACATAACAGACGTGTTTCAAGCACTGTACAGACAACGCAGCGTATATAAATTTACCTCTATGGTGCAGTAAAGATGTATATCTTTGTACCATGTTAGCCAGTAGATAGAAAAATATTCGCGGGATTTTCAGTTTTCCACACTTTTTTTAATAGCTGAGAAAACAAAGCTATGTAGGTCCAATACCCGATGTGAAATATTATGGTCTAGAGTACATGGCACAGGGTGCTTCTGGTATGCCATGAGAGTCAGAAACATTTGTCATGTGCCAAAATAGGCCGGGACACGTCTCAACATGCCTCAATTTTTTGTTGAATGGTGATCAAAAACGAATATTATGGTCTAGAGTACATGGCACAGGGTGCTTCTGGTATGACATGAGGGTCCGAAACACAGGTATGTTAAAAGTTTGTACACAATTTTTGTTGAGTAGTGGTCAAAACTGTTGCATAGGTGTAGGCCTGTGCCAAAATAGGTCTTTCTGGTACGACATGGGAATCAGAAACAGAGGTATGCTAAAAAGTTTGCAGCCAATTTTTTGTTGAATGCTGATCAAAATCGATTATTATGGGCTATGGTACATGGCACAGAGTGCTTCTGGTAGGTCATGAGGGCCCGAAACACAGGTCTGTTAAAAAGTTTGTACCTGATTTTTGTTGAACGATACTCAATATCGCTGCATAGACGTGGGCATGTACCAGTCGTACTATAATGAAAATGATGCAAATAAGGGCCTTTTTAGCTAAAAAGCGCTAGCTGCAGGGTGCGGGTACACCATAATTGTGCTGTGGGTGCATGAGTGGCGTGAAATGTTTAAAAACGATTCAGCTGATCACCACCATCTATGAAGTGTGGTATTTTCCAAGCACCAGCGATAATCTGTTTGCCCCCTACATTAAACTACACTATAGGGATGCGCTGTAAATAAACTACACCATACCTTTTTAGCTAAAAAGCGCTAGCTACAGCCGTGCGGGTACACCATAAGTGTGCTGTGGTTGCATGAGTGGCGTGAAATGTTTAAAAATGATTCAACGATCACCAACATCTATGAAATTATGGTATTTTCCAAACAAAAGCGATGATCTGTTTGCCCCTACATTAAACTACACTATAGGATGCGCTGTAGGGGTCCGTGTACGCTACAGAAACACATGTATGTTAAAAAGTTAGCACCCAATTTTTTTGTTGAATGCTGATCAAAATCGATTATATGGGTTCAAGTACATGGCACAGAGTGCTTCTGGCATGGTCTGAGGGTCCGAAACACATGTATGTTAAAAAGTTTGTACCCGATTTTTTTTTTTTTTGTTGAATGCTGATCAAAATCGTTGCATAGGTGCGGGCCTGTGCCAAAATAGGCCTTTCTGGCATGGCATGAGAGTCAGAAACACAGCTATGGTTAAAACTATGTACCTGATTTTTGTTGAACGATGCTCAATAACGATGCATAGGAGTGGGCATGTGCCAAAATAGGCCGGGACACGTCCCAACAGGCCTGTCTTTTATATCTGAGGGGCATAGCACCTTTAAAAATAGCCATGTGCAACAAGAACGCTACACATCCCAGGCTATACAGTTGGTCATGTGTGTAGCTCATAGCGGGAACGTTAACATTCAACATGCCTTGAGAGGGTTTGTGAAGCAACTCGCTCAATATTTTCTAGATGACTATGCGTGTGTTAACGGCCAGCACATAGTTTTTGAATTTCAGTATTGTTTTTTCCACGGCTGTCCCGTGACCAGGACTTGTCCAGGCATGCCCGGACATGCCCGGACTTGTCCAGGCATGTCTCACATGGACCCTATATGTCAGTTCACAATATGTCTATCAGTATTAAAACATAAAAACTCCTCTGTACATGATCCTTAAGCAAAATAAAAAATATAATGTAAAATAAATCTGTGAAGGAGCAAAAATGTTGAAAAATAAAAATATAATGCAAAATAAATCTGTGAAGGAGCAAAAATGTTGAAAAATATGGTGTCTCACATGGACCCTATATGTCAGTTCACAATATGTCTATCAGTATTAAAACATAAAAACTCCTCTGTACATTATTGTGAAGGGTTAAAAGAGGCTTCATGGTTGATATGATAAGCTGATCAGAATAGCTAGCATCATGAGACCTGCTATGGTTGACAGTGGTAGCGAACGCATAACTAATATTTGAAAAATATGGTGTCTCACATGGACCCTATATGGCAGTTCACAATATGTCTATCAGTATTAAACCATAAAAACGCCTCTGTACATGATCCTTAAGCAAAATAAAAAAATATATAATGCAAAATAATTCTGTGAAGGAGCTAAAATGTTGAAAAATATGGTGTCTCACATGGACCCTATATGTCAGTTCACAATATGTCTATCAGTATTAAAACATAAAAACTCCTCTGTACATGATCCTTAAGCAAAATAAAAAATATAATGTAAAATAAATCTGTGAAGGAGCAAAAATGTTGAAAAATAAAAAATATAATGCAAAATAAATCTGTGAAGGAGCAAAAATGTTGAAAAATATGGTGTCTTACATGGACCCTATATGTCAGTTCACAATATGTCTATCAGTATTAAACCATAAAAACTCCTGTCCTCTAAACTTGCTAACATTGTGTCCTTCCCCACCATATATTCAGTGATTCTCCCAGCAGATGTCCTTTAAAACTTATATCTATTATGTTTGCTAGAAACCTTCGGTTTTATGGTCAGTGCTAGAAGAACACACATAAATGTGTTGGTTTTTGGACATGCCAACACGACCTTCACACATTCTCTCAATTGTCCTGTTCATTTTAAACTGACCATCTCTAAACTTGCTAACAATGTGTCCTTCCCCACCATATATTCAGTGATTCTCCAGCAGATGTACTTTAAAACTTATATCTATTATGTTTGCTAGAACCTTCGGTTTTATGGTCAGTGCTAGAAGAACACACATAAATGTGTTGGTTTTTGGACATGTCAACACTGCTGCTAATAAGTGATCTATCTCTAACAAACCTAATTAGCATCGAACTTCACACATTCTCTCAATTGTCCTGTTTACATGCATTTACTGGGTCCTTAAAAGTTTCTCTCCACAATGACAATTCATGTCAACAATGCCCGTAGATAGAAAAAAATGGTCATGTCAACACTGCTGCTAATAGAGTGATCTCTGTACATACCTCTACCTGGTAATAAGTGATCTATCTCTAACAAACCATGCCAAGATTCTTCTTAGT
Source organism: Oophaga sylvatica (assembly GCA_033576555.1). Lineage (NCBI taxonomy): Eukaryota > Metazoa > Chordata > Amphibia > Anura > Dendrobatidae > Oophaga > Oophaga sylvatica. Next base: position 11,167 of record JARQOD010004286.1, on the reverse strand, counting down.
ATACAATGAATTGCTGGGATAAGTGTAGATACAGTGGCAGGCTAAAAATATATATATATAAACACTGAATAAAACTATAAGTTGAGCGTCATAATTCCAAATGTGTTATAAGGTGATACTTCAAATTAATTGCCTTTGCAGCTGTAGTTTAAAACTTATATCCTGGATAATACTAAAAATAAACACCTTTTAGCAGCTTGTATATCCTGGATAATACTAAAAAATAAACACCTTTTAGCAGCTTGATACAGCTTACCACCACAGTAATGCTTTACATGCATTTACTGGGTCCTTAAAAGTTTCTCTCCACAAAAAAGTATAAAATCAAGATTCACTCTTTAATTCACTAAAATCCTTATATACTAGTTATATACAGAAGTCTGTATTTAACTAGAACTCCTTATACATTTACTGGGTCCTTAAAAGTTTACCCACAAAAAAGATCAAGAATCGCTCTTTAATTCACTAAAACACCACAGACTAATCAAATCCACGGGATAAAATATCAATAGAGATGAATAAATGCACTTTGATTGAAATTCACAAATCCAGCAGCTCAGATTTCCACAGCCTGATCAAAGTCCAGCCAGATCAAATCCCAGGGAGACGGATTAAATGATAGGGGGCGTGTCGACCTGTCAAATTGAGTTTGACGAATAATACAGTTCCTATACTACTTGGGTTGAGCTGTTGGTGCACGACGTACGGGCCTTCCCAGGCTGCCTGAAGCTTATACTTTGGTACGGGGACCAGCACCCACACCTTTTGACCCACCTGGTAGGTCCGCTCCCGGGCGTTCTGGTCGTACCAGTGCTTCTGATCAGCCTGAGCCTGCGTCATGTTGTCATGCACCAACTGCGCCAAGGTCTGCATCTTGTCGCAGAAGCGCATGACATAATCCACGATGGACACTTCCGTGGGGTTTGGCTCATCTTCCCAGGATTCTCTTATCAACCCAAGGGGTCCCCGGACTCGCCTGCCATACAGGAGCTCGAAGGGGGAGAACCCCGTCGAGGCCTGCGGGACTTCTCTGTAGGCAAACAGCAGGTGTGGGAGGTACCGCTCCCAATCGCGTCCCTGGGTCTCAACCAGCATGCGGAGCATCTGTTTGAGGGTACCGTTAAAGCGTTCACACAAACCATTGGTCTGTGGGTGATACGCACTCGATACCATACGCGTCACCTGCATTTTGCTGCAGAGAGCCTTCATTAGGCGAGACATAAATTGGGTCCCTCGATCGGTAAGCATCTCCCTGGGAAATCCTACCCGTGAAAAGATAATCACCAGTACATCCGCCACCTTATCTGCCTTAGTTGAGGACAGAGCTACTGCCTCCGGGTACCGGGTAGCGTAGTCTACCACAGTAAGGATGTATTGCTTTCCAGAGCGGCTGGGGACGGCCAGCGGGCCCACAATGTCCACCGCGATCCTCTGGAAAGGCTCCTCTATCACTGGCAACGGGATCAGGGGAGCCTTAAGAGCAGGCCCCGCCTTCCCCACTCTTTGACAGGTGATACAGGAGCGGCAGTAGTTAGTCACATCTGTCCCCATCTTGGGCCAATAGAAGTGTTGAGACAACCGTGCCTTAGTTTTGCTGATCCCCAAGTGTCCAGCGAGTGGAATCTCATGGGCAATCCTCAACAACTCACCTCGGAACTGGTGCGGGACGACCAGCTGTTTTTCCCTCAACCACTCCTTCTGGGAATCTCCGGGTACTGTCTCCCGGTACAACCTTCCTCGTTCCCAGAACACCCTCCCCTTATCAGTCACGGAGGTGGGCGTCTCGGCGAGGTGCCTCAAGTTCTCCAGGCTCGCATCTGAGTGCAGAGCGGCCTGGAACTCCTGGCTGGAGGCAGCCAGAAGTGACATTAGGGTTCCTTCCTCACTGGGACCCTCTGGGACCGGCTCTGGGTCCACCTCTGGTTCAGTCTCTCCTGTAGCGGAGGAGGGTCCAGATGGCAGGGCGCTACCTGCGATCCGGGCACTCTGACTGCGGGTGACAGCAGCTACATATGCAGTCTCCCCGGGGATTTCTATAGACCCATCAGCCTGCGCTGCTATGGGCTCTACCCCCCCATCCACCCCCAACACTTCAGGAGCAGTGCTACTTAGGGGCCAGTTACCTTCCTCGGTGGCACTGGTCAGTGTCATGGCGTCACCTTCCTCACGGTTCCTGTTATGTTACGGTAGCTGAGGAGTGCAGGTAAAAAAGGAAATACACCAGAGCAGTTGGAATCTATGAGATTGCAGTACCCTGACTAACCACCGCAACTAGAGGCAGCCGTGGAGCGTTCCTACGTTGGTCCTAGACGCCTCGTCACAGCCTGAGAAACTAACTACACCTAAAGATAGAAATAGGAAAGCTATCTGCCCAGAGCAGAACCCCAAAGATAATAGAAAGCCCCCAAACATGTAATGGCGGTTAGACAAGAGGAAATACTGACACAGAAAGAAAATAGTATGAGCAAACGCTGGGGCCCAAACTATCTAAATAGAAAAGGACAGGAAGGGTACTTACTGCAATCTCAGAAAACCCTGAAAAAACACCAACTCTACTTATTTCAAAATCACCTGAGATCACACGACCTCTACCACCTAAATTAGTTCTCTGGTGTAAAAAAAATCAAAACAGCAGTCACTGAAAAAAAACTGGAAAAAGCAAAAGTACAAAACACAGTGGCTGGACTAAACTGAGAGGGCAAAAGCCCCGGAGGGGACCCAGAAGGCCCCACAGAAGTGCAGGACAAAATGCAAAAATATAGCAAAAACACAAAATAAGAAATTGTCTTATCTGATAGCAGGAGATGCAGACACGACACAGCAGGCTACAAGGGAAACTGGAAAGAAGGATTCAGACCAGAACAATTGATCACCGGCAACCCTGATGGGAAAATGACTCCCTTATATAAGACCAATCAGTAACACCTGATTCCCAGTCCTCACAATCCTCACTAGTACCGCTTGTAACCACCAGAGGGAGCCTCTGCTCAGAACTCATCTCAAACCCATTCACAACAGTACCCCCCCCTTGAGGAGGGGTCACCGAACCCTCATTTGAGCAACCAGGTCGGTCAGGATGAGTTCTATGATACGCACGGATAAGTCTCCTAGCATGGATGTCCGAAGCAAACACCCAAGAATTGTCTTCCTGACCATAACCTCTCCATTTAACCAAATACTGGAGTCTTCGTCTAGAAAAACGAGAATCCAATATTTTCTCAACCACATACTCCAGATTGCCCTCAACCAAAACAGGGTCAGGAGGCACAGCAGCAGGAACCACTGGCTCAACAAACCTCTTCAACAAGGACTTGTGGAACACATTATGGATCTTAAATGTCCCTGGAAGAAGCAAACGAAAAGAAACAGGATTAATAATCTCCATGATCTTATAAGGTCCAATGAACCTAGGCTTAAATTTAGGAGATGCTACTCTCATAGGAATATTCTTTGAGGACAACCAGACCAAGTCCCCCACTTTAAACCGAGGACCATCAGTCCTATGCCGGTTAGCAAACCCTGGGCCCTCTCCTGAGAGAGGGACAACCTTTCCACTACCTGGTCCCAAATCTGCTGCATACGCTCAACAACAGAGTCAACACCTGGACAGACAGAAGCCTCTGTCTGTCCTGAAGAAAATCGAGGGTGAAACCCAGAATTACAGAAAAACGGAGACATCAAAGTGGCAGAGCTAGCCCTATTATTAAGAGCAAACTCAGCCAAAGGCAAAAAAGAGACCCAGTCATCCTGATCAGCAGACACAAAGCATCTTAGATAAGTCTCTAATGTCTGGTTTGTTCTCTCAGTTTGACCATTGGTCTGAGGAATACACCAGAGCAGTTGGAATCTATGAGATTGCAGTACCCTGACTAACCACCGCAACTAGAGGCAGCCGTGGAGCGTTCCTACATTGGTCCTAGACGCCTCGTCACAGCCTGAGAAACTAACTACACCTAAAGATAGAAATAGGAAAGCTATCTGCCCCGGAGCAGAACCCCAAAGATAATAGAAAGCCCCCAAACATGTAATGGCGGTTAGACAAGAGGAAATACTGACACAGAAAGAAAATAGTATGAGCAAACGCTGGGGCCCAAACTATCTAAATAGAAAAGTACAGGAAGGGTACTTACTGCAATCTCAGAAAACCCTGAAAAAACACCAACTCTACTAATTTCAAAATCACCTGAGATCACACGACCTCTACCACCTAAATTAGTTCTCTGGTGTAAAAAAAAATCAAAACAGCAGTCACTGAAAAAAAACTGGAAAAAGCAAAAGTACAAAACACAGTGGCTGGACTAAACTGAGAGGGCAAAAGCCCCGGAGGGGACCCAGAAGGCCCCCACAGAAGTGCAGGACAAAATGCAAAAATATAGCAAAAACACAAAATAAGAAATTGTCTTATCTGATAGCAGGAGATGCAGACACGACACAGCAGGCTACAAGGGAAACTGGAAAGAAGGATTCAGACCAGAACAATTGATCACCGGCAACCCTGATGGGAAAATGACTCCCTTATATAAGACCAATCAGTAACACCTGATTCCCAGTCCTCACAATCCTCACTAGTACCGCTTGTAACCACCAGAGGGAGCCTCTGCTCAGAACTCATCTCAAACCCATTCACAACAGGTTCCCATGCACTTCCCCATTTCCTTGAGCACTGTCGTTTGCTCCTGCTAGGGGTTCCTCAGCCGTCTCACTCCGCAGAGCGACGTGGCTGAACGCTCCTGCACCTGTGGACACATCTACCACTTCAGAGAAAGGGTTAACAGGTTCAGATGGCACAGATACATCACTATCAGCATCATTCCTAGGGAAAGAAAGGTTATCAGTTGCATAATCACTTCGCAAAGCATTGGCAGGTAACACAATCAGTTTCCCATCATCATCAACATCAACATCATGGTTAACGTTAACCTTATTATCAGATTGGGGAGGGGTGTCAGGGACATATAGGTCCCCATAATAAAACATCAGTGGGCAGGTTTTCGGACACCCCCACTTCCTTCACCCCGCTCCCGGCACCCCAGTCAATGAAAACTCGGGCTATCGGTAAGGGGTAGTGGACGCCCCAATCCCGGTGACAGTTAGGGTTTTCCCCGGAATCAACTCTTCAGGGGCCACCAGTTCGGGTCGGATGAGGGTTCGTTCGGCCCCGGTGTCCTTGAGGCCTGTAGCAAGACGGGCCCCCACGCGGACGGGCTGCACGTTGTCATCAACCCTCCCCACCACCCCACCCACCAAAAGAACAGAGGCGTTGGGCCCGGAGGCCTTGGATGGGGGGTTCTTCTGCCTCTCCGGACAGATGGCGCTGATGTGTCCTGTCCGCTTACAGGAGAAACACTGGCGGGGGTCTGATGTAGGCCTGGCGCTGGCAAAGGGGATAGTGCCTCCAGAGGGACGGCTGGCAGGGGCACTGGGGTTGGTTGCAGGCTTACCCCCTCCCCAGCGGGCGGTGACGGGCTTCCGCACCTCGGTTTTCCGGTTGGCCTCATAGCTGTCGGCGATCCGTGCTGTTCTGACCGCGTCCTCCGGTTCTCGGTCCAGGATGAACTGTCGGACCTCAGCTGGGCACAGATGCAGGAACTGGTCTTTGATCATCAGGTCCCTCAGGTTCTCAAAGGTGTCAACTGACAGTCTGTGGATCCACTGGTCAAAGTGGTTCCTGAGTCCTTGCACCACATCGCTATAACTGTCGTGTGGGCCACGTTGGAGGTTCCGGAACTTCTTTCGGTATACCTCAGGGGTTAGCTGGTACTTGGCGATCAGGGCCTGCTTGATGGCCTGATAGTTGTCATCTTGATCCGGCGTGAGTGAAGCAAACGCCTCCAGAGCTTTACCCTTTAGCCCGGGAGTCAAGTACCTGGCCCATTGGTTGTCAGGCAGCCGGTACTGTCTGCAGACTTTCTCAAAGGCCCGCAGAAAAGTGTCCAAGTCTCCGTCCTTTTCCATCATGGGAAAGTGCTCCGGCCGGGGCTTGGGACACTGAGCGCTGCTGGGCACACTGCTCTGGGCTGTGGAGGGCATTGCCCCTTGTCTGAGCAGCTCCAGTTCATGGGCTCTCTGAGCTTCCCGCTCGGCTCTCTCAGCCTCCCGCTCGGCTCTCTCGGCCTCTCGCTGGGCTCTCTCGGCCTCTCGCTGGGCTTGGCGCTCGGCTATCTCAGCCTCTCGCTGTTTGGCTTCTCGCTGGTCGGCTCTCTCTTGAGCTTTCTGGATCAGCTTCAGGCGTTCTTCATGGTCGTCAGTGGAGAGTCCCTCCAGGGCCGCCTGCAGGTAAGGGTCCATCCCGCCCTGGGTGTAAGCAGTCAGGGGTTGGGCCTCTGCTCCTGCGGCACCACCTTGGCTTGGGCCGGCTCCTGCGCCCTCCTCGCTCTGAGCGTGGTCCCGTGCCATCAGGGCCTGGATCACTGCGGCCTTGGTTTGGTCCATGGGGACCATCTGCCTCCACTCGCATATGGCTAGAAGAGTTTCCTGCTACTCCGATTATACCAGTCGAATCCCCTCGTAGCCATGGTTGCCAAATAAAAGATAGGATAGAAAAACAAAGAGAAAGGAGGGGGTAACCGCAAGTACACACAATTGTCTCAGGACTAATAAACACTGAGTCTGTTCTCCAAAACTTTAGATGCAGGGTCCTGAAGAACCGTGCAAGTTTTTTTAGTGAGAGGAATGATTGCTCAGACCAGATCACTAATGCTCTATAATCCACCACTGCCACCAATATGTGATGAAACGGTGCACACGGTCCGCCACACGGTAGCCCGGGGTATCACGGCTTGTGATCCCTCCGTGCCGCAAATGTGACGAAAACGCGCACACACACGACGGCTGCTGCCGTCCGACCCAGTAAACTGCAGGGATTTATAATTATCCCACTTCCACTTAGGAACTTGCAGCTCTCTGGCGCCCCCTTACCCTCAGGTCAGTCAGGGAACTGCACCTAGGATAATTAGTCGCCAGACGGGTCATTGGATGTGTGCTGGCTATTGGGCACGCTGCAGTGAGGGAATTATAATTACTCCGAGCCGCAGCCGGGCAATACTCTTATAAAACCCGCTCCGTCACTGCCAGCGCCACCCAATAGATTAACACTTTACACCCCTTCCTTTAAGCTGCCACCAGCTACGATTTACTTGGAACAATTTATCAAGAGGGTCCGTAGCAACCCCAAACAGTAACGTAGTACGTCAGGCACGTGAAAATTCGTTTATAGAGCAGGAGAATCAAACTAATAATTTTATAGGTTTATTCCTTAAAAAACAGGCAGTGCTTATACAATATAAAAAAGATGGAACAAACTGAGACAATATCATTATGTACAAATGCAGTTATAAAATAAAATAGGATTAAAGATGAAAATCACTCACATGGTAGTTACAGGCAAGACTGGCTGGGGGAGGAGCCACACGTCATAGTTCATTTGCAGATCTCTTAGTCAAGACGTCACAGCAAGGAATGAGAAAGGGGGGCTCACCACAGGATTTACAGTCAGGGCCAGAAATATTTGGACAGTGACACAATTTTCGCGAGTTGGGCTCTGCATGCCACCACATTGGATTTGAAATGAAACCTCTACAACAGAATTCAAGTGCAGATTGTAACGTTTAATTTGAAGGGTTGAACAAAAATATATGTTAGAAAATGTAGGAATTGTACACATTTCTTTACAAACACTCCACATTTTAGGAGGTCAAAAGTAATTGGACAAATAAACATAACCCAAACAAAATATTTTTATTTTCAAAATTTTGTGGCGAATCCTTTTGAGGCAATCACTGCCTTAAGTCTGGAACCCATGGACATCACCAAACGCTGGGTTTCCTCCTTCTTAATGCTTTGCCAGGCCTTTACAGCCGCAGCCTTCAGGTCTTACTTGTTTGTGGGTCTTTCCCTCTTAAGTCTGGATTTGAGCAAGTGAAATGCATGCTCAATTGGGTTAAGATCTGGTGATTGACTTGGCCATTGAAGAATGTTCCACTTTTTTGCACTCATGAACTCCTGTGTAGCTTTGGCTGTATGCTTGGGGTCATTATCCATCTGTACTATGAAGCGCCGTCCAATCAAGTTTGCAGCATTTGGCTGAATCTGGGCTGAAAGTATATCCCGGTACACTTCAGAATTCATCCGGCTACTCTTGTCTGCTGTTATGTCATCAATAAACACAAGTGACCCAGTGCCATTGAAAGCCATGCATGGCCATGCCATCACGTTGCCTCCACCATGTTTTACAGAGGATGTGGTGTGCCTTGGACCATGTGCCATTCCCTTTCTTCTCCAAACTTTTGGCTTCCCATCATTCTGGTACAGGTTGATCTTTGTCTCATCTGTCCATAGAATACTTTTCCAGAACTGAGCTGGCTTCTGGAGGTGTTTTTCAGCAAATTTAACTCTGGCCTGTCTATTTTTGGAATTGATGAATGGTTTGCATCTAGATGTGAACCCTTTGTATTTACTTTCATGGAGTCTTCTCTTTACTGTTGACTTAGAGACAGATACACCTACTTCACTGAGAGTGTTCTGGACTTCAGTTGATGTTGTGAACGGGTTCTTCTTCACCAAAGAAAGTATGCGGCGATCATCCACCACTGTTGTCTTCCGTGGGCTCCCAGGTCTTTTTGGATTGATGAGTTCACCAGTGCTTTCTTTCTTTCTCAGGATGTACCAAATAGTAGATTTTGCCACTTCTAATGTTGTAGCAATTTCTTGGATGGTTTTTTTCTGTTCTTGCAGCTTAAGGATGGCTTGTTTCACCTGCATGGAGAGCTCCTGTGACCACATGTTTCCTTCACAGCAAAACCTTTCAAATGCAAACACCACACCTCAAATCAACTCCGGCCCTTTCATCTGCTTAATTGAGAATGAAATAACAAAGGGATTGCCCACACCTGTCCATGAAATAGCCTTGGAGTCATTTGTCCAATTACTTTTGGTCCCTTTAAAAACAGGGTGGCACATGTTAAGGAGCTGAAACTCCTAAACCCTTCATGCAATTTTAATGTGGATACCCTCAAATGAAAGCTGAAAGTCTGAACTTCAACTGCATCTGATTTGTTTTGTTTCAAATTCATTGTGGTAATGTCTAGAACCAAAATTAGATAAATGTTGTCTCTGTCCAAATATTTATGGACCTAACTGTATACCTGGGGCTGCTGACCTCACAAAAGGGACTGGTTTTTCTGGCCACCTCCCAGGGACAGAAGTGTATGATTTGAGCTCTGAAATATCATAAGGTCCATCCCTCGTCCTGTGAGCCTAGCAGAATAACGGCAGACCTATCAATGATCTTACTTTAAAATGACAGTTCAAATGAGTCCAAACTTGGCTGAGCTAGTTCATGGGGAATCCGAGAATTCCATTTCTCGGGCTCTGTTGGAGTTACGGGTTCACCAGTACCACGGGAACGATGCCAGTCGGCGCATGGTTCAATACAGTGACTTTCATGTTTCTGACACAAATTCCCACCGTGTTATCACCAAAAGGAATGAATCCCCATAATGGCTGCTATAGAAGGAGAGCACATGTGAAGACAATGGCGACCCCCTACGGTGAGGCGGGAAACTCCAGTGCTGGGAGCTCAGATTACACTGAGCCTTACTTATGCTGGGAGGGGGAAGGGAAGCGCGCTATACACAAGCTGCTAAATGTAGTAGATGTCATCGCAGTAAGGTTTTAATATTAGATGTTAAGACTGTCCCAAATAGGGTCACTGTGATATGGTGGGATGGCTTTTGCATTTTTTTATCACCTCACTGTGATATGGTGGGATGGCTTTTGCATTTTTTTAATCAAAACTTATATACCAACTTATATTCCAGTTCATATCTTTATTTTTCCTTCTGATATATAGTATGATCACACACACAACTCTGTTATGATTCGGTAACCGAGGAGGACAATAGCAAAAATAGGCAACCAGACACCCAAAGAGGTTGGTAACTTAGCGGATTGCAGACCCCTAAACTGACAACACAACTAGAATTAGCCATGGGACGTACCTACGATGCCCTAGACGCCTCGACACAGCCAAAGAGTTAAAGGGAATCTGTCACCCTAAATTGGCGGGATATTTAAATGATGGCAGTCAGGTCAGATGGGCGGTGTTTTGGGTACTTGCCTTAACATGTTGTTGCCGCTGTCTCCATTATTTCTGGGAATTGTAGTCGTTGCCCTCCATATAACGCACCTGCGCATTGCAATCTTGAATTGCGCACGCGCAGTATGCTTTGCCTGCAGATTGCAATGCGCAGGCGCGTTATATGGAGGGCAACGACTACAATTCCCAGAAATAATGGAGACAGCGGCGAACAACATGTTAAGGCAAGTACCCAAAACACTGCCCATCTGACCTGACTGCCGTCATTTAAATATCCCGCCAATTTATGGTGACAGATTCCCTTTAACTAAGCCTAAAGAAAGAAAGGGAAAGCTCACTGCCCCGGAGTAGAGCCCCAAAAGAATAGATAGCCCCCAAACACTTATTGCCGGTGAGACAGATGAAGCACAAACACAGACAGAAAATAGAGTAAGCAAATGCTGAGGCCCAAACTGTCTAGATAGAACAGGACAAAAAATGATACTGTCTGCAATCCAGCAAAAACCCTAAAAAATTCCAACAAGTCTGATATGCAAAAATACTGAGGCCACATGACCTCTCCCCCGCTAAATCAGAACTCTGGTGTGAACTGGACGCAAATCAACAGATACTGAAATAACAGAGGACTAGAAATACATAAGCTGTGGCAAATGAGAAAAAGAGTCCAGCACAGGCCCCCAGAAGGGAACCTGGCTGAACTAACTCCAGCAAGGCAGAAAACTGAGAAAAGCAAAAGGTAAACAAATGCCACAGAAATACACAGCCAAATAACTTATCTGAAAGATGCAGGGCACAGCAGGGAGCAAGCAGACTTCCAAATGGCTCAGGAAGAAAACAACTCACCAGCAAGGATCATGGGAAGGCTGCTCACTTAAATCTCCCCAGTCAGTAACACCTGATCTCCAATCATCCCCCATAGGTGACTGACTTCTGTCAGCCAGAGCAGCTTCATTACCAGCAGCAACACCAGAGGGAGCCCAAACTCAGAAGCCAGAGTAAAAGTGTTCACAACACAACTCCCTATATACAGTATGAGCCCAAAACAGCCCTCTAAATACTGTATTGCTCTCA
>JARQOD010004285.1:0-56265 GCA_033576555.1 Oophaga sylvatica | reverse complement strand
AATCAGGATTTTTTAAAACAGAAAATAGTGGGAAACACTTAGAACATAATGAATTAAAGTCTCGGGCCAGATGAATACCCCCAGAGTACTGAAGGGGATAGAAAAAGAAATTTTTGAACCCTCTCCATAATCTTTGAAAATTCTTGGAGAACGGAGAACCCCCAGAGCTGGAGAAGAGAAATGTTTTCCCTGTCTTCAAAAAGGGGAAGAAGGGGCCCGGGGAAACTTTAGGCCAGTGAGTCTGACATCTTCCGGAAAAAGATTTTGAACAAATTATTAAAAACTGTATAAAAAGTACCTGGCAAAATGAAGTGATTAACGATCAGCAGGGTTTTTGTAAAAAAAAAGTCATGTCGAGTAATTTAATTTCCCCTTCTATGCAGAATCACTGACGGGTGGGGGGGGGGGAAATGCTGTAGTATATTATATCTTGATTCAGAAAGTTTTTGACAAGTATCTCAAAACCCCCTTTTAAAAAATGACTAAGTAGGAAAATGGGAAAAGGAACTGTTGGTGGATTAATAACTGGCTTAGTGTGGACCAAAGAGGGTAGTAAATGGGCCAGGTTGGAAAAATGTATCAGTGGGGTACCACGGGCTCGTTTGGGGCCCCCTGTTTGTTCAACACTTTTGAATGAGTTAGATGAAGGAATTGGGGTAAAAAATTAAAATTTGTGAGAAAAAAGCTGGGGGGGATAGCTAATACAAAAGAAGAGAGGTTAAAAAGATATTAAATAAACTGGAGCAGGGGCAGCAACTAAAGAATAGTTTTTAACGGGAAAAAAAAGCAAAGTACTTAATCTGGGAAATAAAAATGAAAAAAAATATACAGAATGGGAGGAAAAAGGCAAAGAAAAGCAATGTGAAAAAGTTTTGGGTATATAATAGACAAGACTGAAAGAGTAACAGTGTGATGCGCAGAAAAAAGGCAAATACAATTCTGGGATTTTAACAAAAAATCGTCTAGATCACGTGAAGTTTTTGCCCTCCCCCCCCCTTTTTTGGTCAGACCTTCTGAATAGTGTCCGTTTGGGCACCCCCTTTTAAAAAAACATCAAAAAAATGGAGCAAGTTAGAGAAGGCGACCAGAAGGTTTTCGTCTCCCAAAACCTTTCCTATAGGAAGGTTACAGGTTTTGGGAAAAGTTTGCTTGCAAAAAAGAAACTGAGAGGTGCTTTAAAGCGTATACAAATCTAAAAGGGTGTCACATTGTAGAAGGATTATCTTTATTTATTTGCACACGGAAAGGTAGAAGCAATGGGAAAAAAATTGGGAGGGCACGTTAGATTTTTAAAAAAAATTTTTGAAGAGTGTCATGATGGAACGGCTGACGAGAGGTGGTGACCCCCTTAAGGGGGGAAAAGTTTTTCAAACAGAGGCTGGACAGACATTGCCTGGGATTTTTGTGAATCGCTTTGAGCGGGGGGGGGCCAGAGGGCCCCGGAGGTCCCTTCCAACTCTACCTTCTAGATTCTATGAGTCCACACTGTGAAAACATTCGTCATCTGAACCAATGCAGAATTGAAACTTCCGCCCCTTTTTTTGAATAAAAAAATTGGAGCCGCCCACGGACTCTGATTTCCAGTTTACATCTGAGGGGGGTTTTTTTGTATTTTCTCAAACGGTGCAAACACATCCCCTAAAATTTCATGGGTGTTTTTCACGCGGTCTTATGATTGTGTCGATGTCAGAACCCCATTTTAAAAAAAAACACTCTTAAAACATTTAGATTAGCAACTCGCATGTAATTTTGATAGATTTACCTGAACCCAATCCGTTGAATCGGGTTAATCTTGAGGATTGATCCCGTCACGGAAAAAAAGAGGCCGGGGGGGGCAACCTGACCCTAAATGGGGTCCTAATAACCCCCCCTTGGAGGTATGATAATGGTTCAGAGGTCAAATCTCCCCCCCACCTGTTCCCCTCAGTCCCCCAACCCCTAACGTCCTAAGAAGGATTCTGATTCCCCAAAGGGAATGGGCTGATTCTGTAATTAAAGTTAAAAATAAAAAGATGGAGAAAACAAGATTATACACATAAACACGAAGGGGAAAAAAGATCTGGGAATTAAAAAATTTAAACAAGGGAGCTTAAACAACAAGGAGCTCTTTAACTTAAGTCTATACAGATACAATCCTATTGTGGGGTGCATAAAGTTTTTATGGCAATCCCAAAAGACAACCGAATTTAAAGGAAACCCCAACAACAAATAATTAATTGCAGCCGGGGAGAAACTCACCCGCCCCCAAAAGAGCGGGGGGGGACAAAATTAACCCCAACTGCCAAAAAACAAAGAAACGCAACTAGTGGGGGAGAAGTCGAATGTGCAACCGGACGTTTTTTTTCGGGCGTGCAAATGACAGTCCCCCCCTTTACGAGGGGCCTCGGCCCTCAGGGCCGGGTTTTCCCCCGAGTGGTTTGTGGAAGGCCGCACCAAAAATCGGGTTTAAAAATCAGACGCAGGAACCCCCGTCCTCCCGGACCATCCCCCTTAAGCACAAGTACTAAGGGCCCCGGGATTCGCGTGAGTCAATGATCTTTGACACTTGAAATCAAGTTCCTTGCCACCACTGGAGGGGAGGTAGAGGTGTGGTATGATGGTGCACGTACCCCTTAAGTAAGACTTGTGGAAACATTAGATTTTAAAGTAGGAGGGGGGTCCAGACAAAAAACCCGGTTATTATGGAATGTCCTGTAGGGGCCCGATGAATTGGGGCCCAGCTTCCAGGGGGGGAATTTAAAATTTTATATTTGGTGGGCAACCATCCCGACTTTTACATTAAAATTGGACCGAAATCTCCCCCCATCAGCCATAGTTTGAACGGTTCCCTGCACTCGTTATTCAATACCCCCTTCCCCATGAAGCAAGTGCGACGAGAAACGCTCCCCCTCAGGAACCCCAAAAAGGGCCCCCCCCTTTTTAAGTACAAAAGGGGGATGAAAACCTTTTCCCCAAAAAAAAGGGGATTTACAGGGGGCTCGCTCCCCCTGTTTTAAGAGCGAATCTGCCGAGGCAAAAAGAAGACAGTCCTCCTGGTTTCTGAGACAAAAAAACGAAAAAAGTCTTGGCTTTGTTTTAGACACTCTGTCTGACCTTGGTCTGCGGATGAAAACCCCGGGGAAAATGACAATTGCATCCCCCGACGTAAACAAAATGCCCCCCAAAACTTGGACACAAATGAGCCCCCCATCTGACACCCATCAGAAGGCCCCCCTGAATTCACAATTTCCCCAAGAAAACCTGCGCCAGAGTTTTTGATTGGGGGGCAGGAAGGAAAAAAAATGGCCATTTATGAACCTGTAAAAACCCAGTAGGGGCAGTCCCCCCGCGCTGAGGAAGGGGCCGTGATGAAGTCCATAGACAAATGATTTTCCGGGGCGTCAAAAATTTAAAGGGTAAGAGGGCCCCCGACGGCGGTATGAGGGGTCTTTGACGAGCACAAACCCCCAGGACGCGAAAAAATTAAAAATTCTTTATTAACGTTAGGCCACAAAACCGGGAAAAAAGGAGTCTAAAGTAGCCTTCTCCCTGGTGTCCTGCTAAAGCAGAATTTGTGTGCCTCAAAACCCCTTTTGTCCAATGTTTTGGGACAAACAGTCCCCCTGGAGTCTGCAGGGGCGTCCCCTGAAACCTAATACCTCTCCTCAAGTCAGAACATACAGCCGACACTACCACCCCCCCCTGAGGATAGGAATCGGGTCATCATTTTCCCGGCCCCGGGAAACGCGGACAAGGCTCGCCTTAACATTCTTAGATCCGGGCGTTTAAATGACAAAAAATTAAACCGGGGAAAAAACAACGACCATCGAGTTGTTGGAATTAGACGCTTTTGCAGATTCCAAATACGCAGGTTCTTGTGTCAGTAATGACGGTGGGCGGGTGGATGCCCCCTCCAAAAAGTGAGCCATTCTTCAAAAAGCCAACTTAAAGGCCAAAGTTCCCCTTTTGCCGATATATTTCCTTTCGGGGAGCAAATTTCTTAGAAAAGAAAGCGCAGGATGCCTTTACCGGGGCGGACCTGGGACAATAGGCCCACCCCCACGTCGGGTCCACCTCCAAACGAAGGCTGTGATGCATTGGTTGGATGAGAAGGGTGCGAAGCAAAAACATTTTTTCAAAGAGGAAAAAGTTGGCAAGCTTTGTCGAATTTAGAAAAATCCCTCCCTTTTCTTGTATGCAGTGGAGGTTTGACAACAGATGAGAAATTAAATTAAATTTTTCCCGGGATAGTTAGCAAACCCAGAAACGCTGCAGGCTTAAATCCTTGGCTGATCCCCTTCAAGCATGCTCTCACCTTTTCCGGGTCCATACGGAAACCGGAGGCTGACCCAAGAAAAACCCAAAATGAAGTTCCTGTACGGCGAATACACACTTTTCCAGTTTGGCGTTAGTTTATTGTTCGCAAGATCGCAAAACCTGTCTACTGTCCTGGTTGGACAAAGATTTTTGGCGGTAAATTAAAAGTCTCCAATATACGACCAAAACAGCCCCACCGATGCGAAAAAATGTCTTAACAAAAAGTTGGAATACTGTGGTGCAGTAGTCAACCAAAAGGCAGACAGGTTTCATAATGTCCCTCCGGGTTTAAAAAGCCCTTTTTCACTCATCCCCCTTTTATCCTAACGATTATCGCCCCCTGAGTCCAATTTAGAGAAAACCCTTTGGGCAAAAATTTGATTGAAGAGTCAGGAATCAGAGGGAAGTGGATACGGATCTTCGAACAGTAATCCGATTAAATTCGCGGAAATCCAAGCAAGGGGTAGGCCTCCATCTTTTTTCTTCCAAAGAAGAAAACCCCGGCCACTGGGGAAATGAAGGTTAATATGCCCTTTGGCCAGCTTTGAAATAAATTTTTCCTGCCTTAGGACAGAAAGGTTATAACCTAGCTTTAGGTAATTGCATAGGAAGTAAATTATAGAGCGTCATACAGCGTGAGGAGGAACTCCTGACACCCCTCCTCAGGAACACATCCCAAAGTCCTCCAAAAAAGGGGCCAAATATAGGCACGACCGCACTATGCTGGTTCATGCAGTTACTTTTGCAAAACTACCCCTTGGTTTCTCTCGGGCCAATTAATCACGGGTTATGTTTAACCAACCAAGGAAGTCCCAAACAATAGGAGTAGGTAGACCCCCCAACACATAACAAGTAATAGTTCCTATGTATTGCCCCTACCCGAAGGTCAATGTTTAAACCCTCCATGAACAAAGTCCTTGGGCCCCGAGAGGTGGCTTAATGGAGAATAAGGGGATCGGTTTGACAATAACTCAGATGCATACCTTGGTGAGCAAATGAGCGTCAACCAGTTTTACCCCGGACCACTATCAAGAAAAAACAGAAAATCTCTCCCTCTGTTACCAACCACACTCCATGGTTACAAGGAAATGAGAAGAACTAGCGGACGAAATACATCTCCCAGGTTGTCTCCACCACACAACTGGGATTAAAACAGTTTTCGGCGACTTTTGTTAAACAAGGCACGGGACGGCATCCCCAACAAAATGCCCCTCTTTCCCGCGAAAGAAACACTTCTAGTCCTGCGGGTCCCACCCCCTCTATGAAATGATGTCCCTCCCAATGCTAGGCCCCTCCGAACAGCAAGGGGAACCTCAACATAAGGGACTTTAGTAGTAGGTGGAGTAACAACGGGGGCGGGTTACCTGCACCTCTCCGGAGCCGTCTATGTACGGATAGCCAGGGGCATAGCAGCCTCCAGTGTGGGGGAGAATCATATGAGCCAAAACGTCCCTTTTAAATTTTTCAGAAAGCCATGCAAAAACTGGCTCTAAGAGCTGGGTCATCCTGAGTATCTGTGGCCCTTAGGAATCGAAGCAAATTCCTCCGCCGGACGATCCCCTGCTGTATCTTAGTAATTTTGTTTAGCAGGAGACCCATGGGTCATCATATACAAACCAGGGCAGTAAAAAATCGATTATGATGTAGGCCGGGGATCCCGGAGGAAGGGAAAATGCAGGATTTGGGGTCCCGAGGAGCGAGATAACAATTTCCCCCTCTTGCTCTTCATCCTGTGTCGAGGCCGAACCAAAATACAATTTAATGCTTCCCTGAAGGTAAAAAATTTGTCTCCCACCAGTGAACCCGTGGGAGAGCTACTTTGGTTCAATTCTGGTTTGCTCCGGGGAGACAAAAAATTTGGACTTAATGCCCTAGCTCCTTGGTAATCCGCAACTGAGAGCAGTGGGCTATGGATCCAGGCAACTGGGAAAAAATTTTTTGGCAGTGAAATTCACGCGGGGGTTTATGATATGTGTCGATTCAGTAACCTATTTAAAAAGAAAACACTTATACAACATTAGATTAGCAAAACAGAGTAAATATAGAATAGATTTCCTGACCGTATCCGTTGAACGCGGTTAATCTTGGGGATTGATACACTTCACAGGAAAGAAGAGGACCGGGGGTTTAAACCCGACCAAACTGGGGTCTAACTAATCCCTCCCTTGGAGGTTTTTGATAATGGTTCGAGGTCAAGTTCCCCTACCTGTCTCCTACAGTCCCTGAACCCTGTAATCAGTCCTAAGAAGGATTGATTACCACCAAAGGGAATGGGCTGATCTCTGCAAATACAAGATTAGAAATATAAGACGATGGGAAAAACCAGTTGCATACCCCATCAAAAACAGAAGGAACATAAATGATTGGGTATTAAACTTAAGCAAGGGAGCTTAAAAAAAACTAAGGAGTCTTTTAAAATTAAGTCTATTTAAAATTACAATCCTATTGTGGTTTGATGAAGAATTTCATGGCAACTCCCAAAGACAACCAGGATTTAAAGGAAACAATCAACAAAAAATTAATTGCAGGGGGAGAAATGCAACCGTCCAGAACTGGCACGACGAATTAAAATCCCCAATGCCAAACACAAAGAACGGGAACTCAGCTGTGAGAAGTCAGAAATGTGCAACGCGACGATCTTCGTGGCGTGCACAATAAGGATGCCTGGTGCCCCGAATATCTTTTGGGGGCTAAGACCTGCTGTAGGGTCCTAAACAGCTTCCATTGTTAAAATTGTGGGGGTGAGGCCCGTCAATTCAGCCGCATCTGTCCAAGTCCAACGACCCTCTTTGTGTCCAGATGAGTGTTCCAAGGCTATTGTGACGGTAGGGTCCGGGTTACGCATACAGCCAATTGCTAGCTCAGGTGCACCATTTTTCCGGCTCCCAGGACTTGGGCACTTACTCTTTGGTGAGGGGGTGAGGCTATATTCTCCAGATTAATCATAGCACTACAATGTTACTGTTGTGGATTGGGCTAGCGCCGGGCCGATGTCAGTCTATTGCACCTCCCCCCCTCAAGGGGGTACAAGCTTGTCCGGCAATGTAAGCACCATCTGAGGGCAGTAAAGTAAGTTTAGGGTGCAGGACGATCACCTTCCCCAGGATTTCCCTTCACTCGACCCTTTCTGAGCTGGGCGCTCTGATAGTTGTGGATACTTTCGTTGGGGGGTTTGCGAGCTCCACCAGTCAAAAGACCCTTGTGGCTCATGATCAGGATGGATCCAATCTCTTTTGAATTCATTCCAGGTCATTCGGGCCCCTGCAGACATCCCCGTCCCAATACAACCCTTTTCAGTTACTCCTTTCCGCACAAAAATTGATCTCCTCCGACCCCCTGCGCTGGGATGGGCAATGGTTGGGTGCCCTCAATCTGATTACCCGGCCCTACTTGGCCGCAAATTCTGGGAATGATGTCTAAATAAGCCTCTGGCTGGTGGTCACTTGTGACCGGTATCAATTAGGCAATGAATAGCTGCCCATTCACTTCAGCCCAGACAGTAGGGCTAGTAAAGATTAAACTTCCGGGACTCCCATCTGTCTTCCTTGATCTTTCGGGTCAAGGCTGTGTCCTCAGCATGGAGCCTACTAGTTTAACGGCTGCCATGGTAGAGACATTGCTCGCATAGCCCCGGGCGTAGTGTCCTGTGTTCCCACACTGTAGCAAGTTGGATCCCTTTCTGCACTGGGATGTCTCATTCCCTGGCGAGGCTCGACGGACAAGCGAGACTCCGAATCACTCCTATCTTTTGATGAAGGGGCCGTTCTTGAAGTATGTTGGGCCGGAGCGGTGACTCTTCTAAGGCTGGATCACTCTTGCGGCATTTCTCGTACTTCTTTCGGATTTCCAGGGCCCACTCTGGTCAGCTGTGGGTGGAGTGGGTACCTCATTGCTCCGGAATGTCCTTGCTAGGGCGGCCACCCTGCTCCTACTCTCTCAAGGTACCCCGCCCAATTTCTAGAAAAGTCTAGCGGGCTAGTACGCAGGCGTTCTTGCAAAGCCTGTTTAAGGGCGTTCCCTGAGACCCGACACAAACTGCTGATCCCTCAGTATCACATCAGGGGGTCCCACTCTATATCCCCGACAACATCCGCTTAAGAATATGTGCATTCACCTCCTGCAACACATTAATATACTGGGTCACAGACTCTAATTCCCTCTGGACACGGTTGAAAACAGTGAATCCGTGCTCCCAATGTTGGTGGGGTACCATGCATTTCTTCTAAGATCTGCATCACTTTACCCAGGGTATCCCATTAACTGGGTGGAAAGAATATGACAGAATACCGAGCTTCCCCATCCAGGGCCATAACAGCAATCTCAGCTTGCATAGTAGGGGTCAGGGGTGCATAGCAACATGCTCTTAACCTCTCGGTCCAGTCTCACAACATCATATTAATCCCCGTGAATTTTGGGAGGTTGCTGAGCTGGTCCCCAATGGCAAGTGGCCTTGGGCACTCGCGGTGATTGGTCTGCTGCGTCTGTGTCCAAAGACTGCATCCTGTCAATATGCCAAGTGTAACACAGGTATCTGGATGCAGGTGACAAAGAGGCACAGAGCAAGAGTTACAGGGATATCAGTGGTTTGATTTAATGTTTACAGGGAGGAATCTCCTTGCAGGGAGTTAACAGGGAGGTAAATAAAATTTAAATGAGAATTATTAAGAACTGAGAAACCCTAAGGCGACAGTCTATGAGTATGTCTGCTTCACTTATCATGAGCCCGATGTTGTCACGTGCTTGAGGTGGAAGCTGGATAACGGTGAGGCCAGTGCTGCAATCTTCAGGCTTCCCTGGCCTAACAGCTCAATCTTCCCTCTTCTGGCGGCAACAGGCGGTCGCTGGTCTGATCCGTGTAGCCCCTAGTCCATCACGTGCTCTGCAGCCGGGAGCCTTTGACCACATCTCCCGCTCGGCGTCTCTGCAATCGGCAGTTCCGCACACCACTCTCCAGCTCAGCGTGCTCTGCAATCGGGTCCTTTCTGAACTCGACCCTTCGCTACCGTGCGGACTAATGTTCCCCCGGGCGCAGAGGTCCCTACTCTCCCTTTTTCTGGCAGGAACTCTGTTCTCTTCCCCGGGAACAAACCCTTGTCTTCCCCGGGCTTACCGCTCCCCCTCTCTGCAGGTCATGGGTACTTCCGTCCTCAATTTATTTCCCACCTACAACAAGAAGCGCAACCCCCGCAGTTCCTGACCCGGTGCTCTTTCAGCACCCACAGCCCAGTCTTCCCCTTACACAAGCATGGACAATGACCTCTGTATCGATGCAAATCGATGACTGAGGGGTACGAAGGGTGGAAGTGAGCACAAAGCTTCCGGGCTTTCTGCAACAGTCACCCAGGCAGGATAGTGGTGGAAAAAATGCTGTACCACCAGGTTGAGGACTGTGAGACATGCAAGGCAGTGTGTGAGCTGCCTCAGTGTAGAGTCACCACCAGGTTCCACCGTTATGGACACGGCCTTCCCTGGATGAGGTTCAGCGGAGACAGCCATTGCTCACACTCGTCTTGGAGAGCTGTCCACAATCTTCAGTGTATGAGCTTCTTCAGCTGCAATCTCTAAGGCATATCAATTTTAAAACTGAGTTATTGTGGTGAGCAGGCTGCGCAGTACGGAGGTGGTGGGGATTTGCTCTGCGCTGTTGGAATGCATATTTCATTAAAGCAGAGGTTAGGGCACAGGTGGAGGTCCCAGAGAGGAAGAGGAGGAGGCAGAAAAGTGGAAAAGTGTTAAATATAAGGTTTGTCTGGCAAGCCTCGGGGATTCCAAGACTTGGGGAGCAACATCTTTCTGCCTGCCACCAGAGACACCCAGTGCCCAGTCAGCGAGATGTAACACCTTGGTCATCCTTACTCGTCCAAGTGTTGGGTAGAAATGCACCCTGGCAGACAAATATTTAGTCAAGGGAACGGGTGATGTTGTCAGCAGCATGCTGGCGTAGCGCAGGCACAGCTGTCTTAGAAAAGTAATGGCAACTGGGCAACTGGTATAGGGGAGCGATGGACATTAGCTTTCGGAAGCCATCTGTAAATTTCCAGGCGGAAAGCAGCATTTTCTGTGGCCAACAATAATAATAAAATAATAATTAATAATAATAATAATAAAAGCGGATATAATCTGGCTCGACCACTGTTAGGTGCTCAGGGTAAAACGTTGAGAGAATATAGAAAAATCTAACCCGGCCACTCCAAAAAGGTGAGAACAGATCAGTTGCTTTTAAGTTTCTTTATTTATTTTGTGCAGAAGAAAATGGTTTCCAAACAATGTTTCGGCTCAGACATGATCCTTCGTTGGAAGACAATCCGTTTATGTACAATAACAAAAAAGACATATTACGATCAAGATCAAAAGATTAAATACAAGAAAACATAGGTACATGTTTCAGGTAGGCCACGTATTCTACATATGATATTACTAAATAACGTTATCTGGTGCACGTGCTGAAAACCGCTTAATAAAGTACTATGGTGTTTATAGTGATTAAGTGGGTAAACAGGAGAATTAAAAGGACGAGAAAGGAAAAAAATGGACATAGATTATAATAAATGGTGTTGAAATGGAGCAGATGAAAGAGACACAGAATATGATCACCATATGGTAGTTATATCCTCTGTAGGTACCAGGCTTTCAGATTGTCAAAATTTGAAAGCTGGTACCTACAGAGGATATAACTTAACATATGGTGGATCATATTCTGTGCTCTTTCATCTGCTCCATTTCAACACCACTTATTATAATCTATGTCCATTTTTTCTGGTGTCTAAGCTGAAATGTTGTTGGAAACCATTTTTCTTTTGCACAAAATAAATAAAGAAACTTTGAAAGCAACTGTTCTGTTCTCACCTTTTTGAGTGTGCCGAGGTTAGATTTTTCTATACGCCTCTTAGCTTTGTCATGTGTAGCAGTAAACAATCTTTTACGCGATCACAAATGCTGGACAGTGGGCTAGCTGCAGTGCTGAGAGAGTGCGGAGTATGGTGAATTGGAAAAACTGCTGGACCGTGAGTGGGGTGCAGGCGGAGATGTTATGGTGGATTGATAAAGTTGTGGTTTGCTTGTTCTCTCAGATCAGTCAAAAAACATTTCCATTACAGCTGAAAGCTGTCTCTCACTCAGCCTGACTGGAGCAGGTAAAGAATCCGAGGTTCTGTGGTCAGAGACCTGAGTCACAATACTTGGAATGGTAACAGAGGAGGAGAAAGAAGCAGCAGATGTGATTGATGGGGCTGCTGATGGTTGCTGAGGTCGTGGTCCGCATTTTTGCGCAGTGGCATCCCAGAGTAACACATCTTGTGTGAGGGTTCATACCTGTAGCAGTCAAATTATTGCACTTTTTCCCTCTACTCAGTTTTTTTTGCAAAGTTGACATATTACGTGAGTTGGCTCATTCAAAAAAGGCCCAGGTTAGGCAACCCTTGCTAGTCTATGACCTGCAGACCGGGAAATGCTGCTGATCACAGCAACAGTTATGGCTAATTATGCATTGCTCATCATGGCTCATAATACGTATCTGCGACGTACAGCGCAACGTAACTTCCTCGTCTTCCTCCTTAGATGACCTGCTCAGCTGTGTGCCTCTGTGTTCACGCCAACTGGGATTTACCCCCTCATCATCATGCTTTGTGTTATCACATTTTCACCCTTAGAGTTACACTCCTCCTCTTCCTGCCCTGACAGCACAGTACAGTCAACGTGAGCCTCAAATATATCAGTCTCATCTGGATCACTTTCTCCCAGGGGTTAACGTCTGGTGACGACGAGGATCAAGATGCTGCTCGGCCACGACTTCGTCCTGCCCCGGATCCCAGCTAAAAAAATTTTGGGCTCATTTTCAGATTTCTTCTCTTGACTCTTTGAAGCATTTGAATACACCCTGAAGCCATGGCATAGAATTTGTGAACAGCTCTTCAGACTGACCCATCTGTAGTTCCCTACAGTCAGTTGGGTGGTTGGAGAGTTGTGATGCGAGGTGAAGCCAGGGTAATTTGGGTGCCACCTATGGGACTGTTCTTGATGTGATGTTGAGGTGGAGGAAGAGGATGAGAGGCCTCTTGAAGCTGCACTTGCCATCCACTCCAGCACATGCTCTTTGTGGGCCTCATCAACAAGGCATACCACTGTGCGTCTTCCAAAGAGAGGTTGTGGAGTAGCCCGTCCCGTAACAAAATTTGTCAGTTATCTTTGTATAGGACGTGACGTTGTTTGTTCACTAGTGCTTCCACAACATTACCACTACCTATGTACACCTTGAACATCAAGCCTAACCCCCCTTCCACACGACCTCGCTTTTTCCCAGTCATGTTGCACAGATAGTATGGTAGGAGCACAGTGTTAGCAACAAAAAATTTGATTTTTAACTATGCATCAGATCTGCAAACAGCTGAATTTCAGCGGTAGTTAATTTACAAGGTGAAATATGGCATGCTGAATCGTGTTAGTCACAGAAGAAAAAAATTTTGAGTGTGGATGAGGCCTGTATGACAACGAAGATATGTTCCAAACAATTTCAAAGTGAGATCTCATCTGCTGTATGACATTAGTAACAGAAGAAATTTTTTTTTGGTGTGGATGAGGCCTGTATGTTATGTTTCGGTAGCTGAGGAGAAATTGCAAAAATAGCAAAAGTAGTAATACACCAGAGAGGCTAGAAACTATTGGATTGCAGTAACCTAAACTACCGCCACACTAGAAGTTAGCCGTGGAGCGTACCTACGGTGATCCTAGAGCCCTCGCCACAGCCGGAGAGATAACTACACTAAAGGCAGAAGGATGAAAGCTATCTGCCCCGGAGCAGATCCCCCAAAGAAATAGAAGCCCCCAACATGTATGGCGGTTAGACAAGAAGAAAATACGGACACAGACAGAAAATAGAATGAGCAAACGCTGGGGCCCAATCTGTCTAGATAGAAAAGTATAGGAAAGAATTCTGACTGCAACCCAAAAAAACTCTGACAAATATACCAACACTTCTGATTAACAAAAAACCTGAGATCACACGATCTCTACCACCATCAGATCTCTGGTGTAACACACAGCAATTCAGCAAAAAAGTGACAAAGGAACAGAGCAAAAGTGCAAATACAAAATGAGCACATTTGCAGCGCCAGACCCAAAAGGGGACCAGGCTGCAGTCCCCTGCA
Organism: Oophaga sylvatica; assembly: GCA_033576555.1. Lineage (NCBI taxonomy): Eukaryota > Metazoa > Chordata > Amphibia > Anura > Dendrobatidae > Oophaga > Oophaga sylvatica. Next base: position 42,826 of record JARQOD010004285.1, on the reverse strand, counting down.
AGCAGCAAAACAGGCAGGAAAATCCAACAAGAGGAAAAAAAAAGCAAATCACTTATCTGAAAGAGAGCAGGAATGCAAGCTGAGCTCCAAGCAAAACCAGGAAGAACAATTGATTACTGGCAAGGCTGATGGGAACTCAGGTCACTTTTATCAGACCATTCAGATCCAGCTGAAGGCCATTCAGCAATTAGTTCATTACCCTCAGCAACCACCAGAGGGAGCCCCAGCTCAGAAGTCGCCTCCAGAGTATTCACAACACCTGTATAAAATAGACTAAATGCTCCAATTTCAAAATGAGATCTCACTACTGTATGATGTTAGTAACTGAAGATATTTTTGTGGGCCTGTGGATGAGGCCTGTATAACATAGACTATATGCTACAAACAATTTCAAAGTGAGGTTTCCCTACAGTATGATGTTACAAACAGAAGAATTTTTTGGGTGTGGTTGAGGCCTGTATAAAATAGACTAGATGCTCCAAACAATTTCAAAGTGATATCTCCCCTTCTGTGTGACATTAGTAACCGAATAAATATTTTTGAGCCTGTGGGTGAGGCCTGTACAACTTAGACTAGATGCTCCAAACAATTTCAAAGAGAGATCTACCTAGTGTATGACATTAGTAACTGAAGATTTTTTGGGGGGGGGGCTGTGGATGAAGCCTGTATTACATAGACTAGATGCTACAATTTCAAAGTGAGATCTACCCTAGTGTATGACATTAGTAACCGAAGATATTTTGGGGGGCCTGTGGATGAAGCCTGTATAACATAGACTAGATGCTACAAACAATATCAAAGTGAGATCTACCCTACTATAGAATGTTAGTAACAGAAGATTTTTTTGTGTGTATGAGGCCTGTATAAAATAGTCTAGAGGCTCTGAACAATTTCAAAGTGAGATCTCCCCTGCTGTATGATGTTAGCATCTGAAGAAACTTTTGGGGCCTGTGGATGAGGCTTGTATAACATAGACTAGATACTATAAACATTTTCAAAATGAGATCTCCCCTACTGTAGAACGTTAGTAACCGAATAATTTTTTTTTTTTGGTGTGGATGAGGCCTGTATAAAATAGACTAGATGCTCAAAACAATTTCAAAATGAGATCTCCCCTATGTATGACGTAAGTAACCGAAGAAATTTTTGTGGGCCTGTGGTTGAGGCCTGTATAACAGACTAGATGCTCCAAACAATTTCAAATGAGATCTCCCCTACTGTACAACATTAGTAACTGAACAAATTTGTTTTTAGTGTGGATGAGGCCTGTATAACTTAAAAAGATATGCTCCAAACAATTTCAAACGGGGATGTAGCCTGCTGTATCAAGTTAGTAAAATTAATTTTTTTTTTTTTTTGATGTGCCACAAATCTGCACACACAATTTCACTGCCACAAAATTACAACGTGGGGTATGGCAGGCTGTATCAGGTTTAGCAACAGAAAAAAATATTTTTTTGATGTGCAATTCTGCATGAGATTTGCTGTCAGTTCAATTTCACCACCACTAAATGACAAGGTGATGTATGGCATTCTGAATCATATTAGCAACTGCCAAAAAAAAGTTTTACTGTACAACAGCTCTACACACAGAACATTTCACCCTCACAAAATTACAATGTGGGATATGACGGGCTGTATCATGTTTAACAACAGAAAAATGTTTTTTTTTTTAAATGTGCATGAGGTCTGCAAACAGTGTAATTTCAACGCCACTAAATAACAAGGTGAGATATGGCATGCTGAATCACGGTTTGCAACGGCAAAAAAAATATTTTTTCATTGCCAACAGCTCAAATCACAGAACAATGTCACCACGACACTAAATGACAAGCTGACATATTGCCTTGCTGTATTGTAAGAAGGTGGCAGGAACCCTCATTTACCCCTACCCACACGGGACTTATGTGGCCCTTCTTACAATTCCTGTACTGTAAAATGTGTTTCTATGTTTGCCTTGTATATTGCCCGTTACTGTAATATAAGTTATGTGTTCTTATTGCATTAGGCTGTGCTTCTCTGGTCCTAATGTTCACTATTGAAATGTATGTATTGTCTTATGTCTAATGTGTCATGTGTAGAGTTAGGGAAAGTAACCAGTTAATTTTGTGAGCTTGGTCAGCAGCAGGAAAGGAAGGAGGAAGCTGCTGCTCCCCGGTCAGTAGCCCGGGCACGGTGACCCAGGGCAGACATATATATCGACTGAAGGGGCATTGCCAGACTCCCAGAGGGGAGAAGATCTGTTGCCCCGGACAAGGACTCGAGGACCACAACAAGGGCCCCATGACTATGGAAGGGCCCCCACTGAAAGGACTAAAAGCATCCAGATCCCAACGTGTGGACAACTGCTTGAATTCGGCTACTGTAGCCATTATGGGTACGTCCGTGGACAGTGTCAGGGAGAGAGCAGGAAGCCAGTGTTGTATTTTCTCTATCTCATCACCGTTTTATTAAAAGTCATTCCCCGTTGGACCGCAGCTGCATTCTTGAACTTTAATTGCCTTGACTACTGTGGCCAGAGGAAGAGAAGGTAATCCATGGGGGAAAAGCTGTGTCAGTTCTGTGTTTCGTGTGTAAGGGGCCGGGGTTCTGAGGACTGTGTTTTGTTGGTGAACTCGGTCAGGACTACCACCACGGTCGCCCTTGTTACAGTATCATATTTAGCAAGTGAAAAAATAATTTTAGAAAGGTCTGCTCATGCATGGAGCACAATAGAAGCATGCACAACACACTTGTATGAAATTTGCCCTGCTGTCTTTGTCTTTGGACCTCAGTAATGGCACAAAAACAAAATCTGCTGGAAGGTCAATTTCACAGCCTCACAGGACACTAGCTAGCTAAACTATTTGACTAATAAACAACCACCTAGCTAAATACCTAAAATCTAGCAGCAAACAGTCCCATCGTCAGGACAATCTCTCTGTCCTGCTACAGTGTCAAAATGGCACTAAAAAACCTTTTATATGGAGAGGAACATGTGATTTCAGCACAAATGACACAAGCCATTGTGGATGTTTCCTGCGCCCTGATTGGCACACATAAGTAAGAAAGAAAAAAAGAAATTACAGTTTACAAGCAAGCCGTTCCTCTGAACTCTCCCCACCCCCTACCTCATCAAAACACGTGCTCCATACTCATCATACACCACCATTATCGTAGCCAAAGTTCTGAAAATACTTTAGTGGCAACGAAAATATTTTCCCGCACTTTTCCAACTTTCCGATTTTATAAAATTTTGCTTGTGTTTCTGATCACAAATCCAAATATGCCATATTCGTGCAGATTTTATATTTGGCGATAGTTTTTTGAACAAATTTGCTCATCAATACATCTGCTGGATTGGTTGTAGTGGAAAAGATGATGTCACTCCCCATTACACTATTTCTACTCTGGTGAAATTTATGCCACTTTGGTGGTGCCTGCCCCTAATTATTTTAAATTTGAAGATTCCTGGTTGGTTCTCCTTCATGTGTGTTGCCTGTAGCAGTAGGCCTCCGAGACTGGCAGGCCTCCATTGACTTTGAGTCAACTACCTGTGTTACTATCCTTACATTTTTCTGACGATAGTAGTCTACGAAACTGATATTTTTACCACCTGAGTGTGGCTGAGCATCAAAGCAGGTTGAGCTGTTGCATGTGGTCAAAGGGCTCCCAGCACAACTGGCCTACACTGATCCCTCACCCACCTCGTCTTAATTTGAAGTTGAATTCAAAGCTGTAAATGTTGGCCCAGACCCTGATCCCTCATGCATGGCTGATTGCTGCCGTGCCATTCTAAAATTTGTACTGTGGGTGAACCGAGGCCACTGTCCTGGTGTCTGCCCCTAATTTGATTTGTTTTTGCAGCTTTTGGGACAATTTGAACATGTTGTGTATGCGTTTGTTTTTGCCTCCCATTGACTCCAATAAATCAGCGAATATTGCAAATTGGTGAATGTAACTGAACTGAACATTGAAATATTTACTCATCTCTACTTGTTACTCTCTCGAGCAACAGTGTGCTTGAGATGTTTGTTACTCGGCGAGTAGTTTTTTTAGTGCTCAGGCGGGAGCTCGGGTCCCCGCCCGGCATGTTTGGTCTATATAAGACCAGTGACACTATGCTCATCGCTACCCCGGAAACAGGCAGAGCAGGAAGAGGTGCTGGTGAAAGAGAGACAGAATTGTAGCTGCATATTAGCCAGGGATTCAACCACATTAACCTTTATTTTAAGTACAACCTGTGGGCAAGGTGAAACTGTGCCTGCCGCATCTCGGTAGCCGTCATTCTGGACCACATAATCATCACCCTGATCCTCCTTCCTCTCATCATGCCGAGTGCCCGGAGACTAGTGATCCCACACTTGGACATTCCGAAGAGCTTCTCACATTTCCATTTATAGATTCTGACCTCTCGCCATTCCGTTTCAAGCGGGACATGAGGAGATTGCATATAACGATGCCCAAATATTTGAGCAGCCATACTCACAAGAAGGCGATGGAGGGAAAATGCAATTATTGTCACAAGAGCTGGATGAAGATGAGACACAATTGCCAACAATTGTTGTTATGTCAGCAAGTTAGGAGGAGGACCATTATGCAGAAGAGGAAGACGAAGTGGTGGACGATGAAGTCACTGACCCAACCTGGGAAGATGACATACAGAGCAAGGACAGTAGCACAAAGGGGTAGGGATTTGTAGAACCACAACATTCAGTAAGAGGCAGTGGGGTGGTCAGAGACACAAGGTGAGCAGCTGTTCCCCCAGAGCACCAACACGGGTGAAGTTGCCAAACCAAGGGTTAGGTGTTCCCGAGTCTGGCGCTTTTTAAAGATAGTCCAGTTAACCCAAAAAGGCCATTTCCCACATCTGCGATGCCAGCATCAGCAGTGGAAGAACTACTACCAGCCTGACCAACACCAGCTTAGGCACATGCAAGTAAAGCACCCGACTACTTGGGCCGAAAGCCAGTGTCTAGAAACAGTGTCTGTGGGTGACTCCACTGCCTCTTCCCCTGTTCTACGTGACCGCAAATCCCATCCAAGATGTAAGAGAAGATACCTCCCACCGTGAACCTGTGTTGCCCACTTGCAACCACCGTAAGCAACCATGTCCACGTCCTTGTCCCAGCGCAGCTTTCATTTGTCCCTACCTTAGTGCTTGGAACGCAAGCGTAAATAAGCAGCCACTCACCCACAGGCCGCAAAATTAAACGGCCACATTTCCAGACTGCTTGCCCTGGAAATGTTGCCATTTAGTCTTGTGGAGAAGGAACCTTTCCACAACCTCATGGCATCGGCTGTTCCTTGGTACTGTGTTCTCAGCCGCCACTATTTCTCCCGGTGTGACGTTCCAATATTAAACAAGCACGTGTCCCATAATATCAGCCATGACCAATGCTGTTACTGGGAAGGTCCACTTAACCACGGACGTGTGGACAAGTGCTTGTGGCCAGGGACGCTACATATCCCTGAGGGCACGCAAAGTAAACATTGTGGAAGCCGGGAACCAGTTGGACCCTGGGATGGAACAAATGCTACCGACACTGAGCATTGTGGGTCCTGGTTCAATCAGGGTTGCTCCCCACCTTCTATAGCAATTCTTGCACCTCCTCTTCTTTCTCACTCTCCATCTTAGAAATGTCAACATCAGTCTCAAGCTGGAAACAGTGCAGCACTGCCTCGGCCAAGTGGCAACAAGCTCTGTTGAGCTAATCTGCTTAACCAAATTACAGGTTAGCAATAAAGAAGTCACAGATAAAATGAAGTCCCGCAAGTTAATTTCTGGGAGAAGTTGCTATATTTCTGTGGATGAAATGATAAAGCAATTAAGGCTTTGTAGTGAGGAATTCTGTGGTATAAGGAGATGACATCACTCGTGACCCAATAATAGTCAGATGACCACTACATGTGTAGGGATGTGGACTATCTTACACTGTTCCTGCCCCTGAAGACAACAATCACGCTGTGTGTATAGTGTCATGTGTTTTACATGTAATAGTGATATGGTAATGTACAGCATATGTCATGTTAATTGTTAATGTATAATGTGAGCAGTCTATAGTGCAATGTAAGCATAGATCTAGCTTTAGGATAGCATAAGTATGGTTTATATAGTAAGTGATTTAGCAACAGCATAAGACATAACATAAGGACAATAGTTTTAGTCTATAGGATAGGAAATAGTTAATGATAGAACTAGTGTTAATAAAAGAGGGTTTTTCTTGCTAGTGATTGGTTAGAGAAGTGCAGTGTCAAGGTCAAGTTCAGGTGCAGTGGGCTGCTAGGGGCAGCATGGGCCAATCATTGAAGGCAGTGGGAAGCTGTACTGATATCCCTGATGCACATTCCTGTAACATCTGGAGCCTGGAGCTCGGGCCATGTACCAAGGAGTGTGCCTGGTGTTCTGACATTTTCAAGGTCGAAGGATGTGGAATTATATGGGGGGCAGGTGGCCAGTCCCAGAAAGTATATAAATGGGGAGAACTCTATCAAAAAAGCTGTTGCATTAATGTAGATTCATGTGATCTGTTTTCAAGACAATTAGAATATCTAGTATCTAATTTTAGAATCTAATGCTTCATGTTTTAAAGGAAATTTGGTCCAATTCGTACCTCTAGTAGGCCAATTAAACTTTTAAGTGCCTAGAACAGTTAATGAATTACAATCCCCTTGATACTTCCCAAGAAAATGTCTAGATAATCCACACATAGAGAGTTTAATTTTTACCAGATCCGGGATAGCATCATGAATATGCTCGGCAATCCTAATCTTAAGTTTGCGAGTGGTACCACCAACACATTGTGTGTTACATATATTGCATTTGGCAAAAATAATGGTATACTGTGCATGTAATCTGTGTTCTGATTGGTGGAGCATCGCACAGCAGCAGCTTCTGACTGTTGTTCCACCAATCAGAGCTGAGCTATCTTTTTTTCACTGCCTCACTCTGCAGCTAATTCTGTCTGCCCTCACCTCTGCAAAAAAACACACCGTCCCGCCAACACCATCCACTCAGAAAAACACCAACATGACTTACAAGTCAGGAGTGAGACAAAGAGGTAAGTCTTTTTTTTTTAAAGTCAGAGTTAAGTGGCACCGCCCCCTTCAAAGGGACACCCTAGGCACCTGCCCTCCAGTGCCTAATGGTAAATACGGCCCTGCCATGAGATGTATCTTTAGCTCTATGTTTTGTTTGTCGCCAGTTGGGGGTGTGTCAAGGGAGGTTGGGGGGGTCAGGTGTCAGGGCCAGAGGATAGGGGTTTGAGTGGATCTAGTGGTTTAGGGGCGCCGGGTGTTAGGGTTCAAGTTCCCGTTGCTGCACAAGGGGAGTCTCGAACCAGTCCCACTGCAGTCCCCCATTCATCTCCGGCCGCAGTGGAGCCTGCTCAGCAGAGACATAGGTCCCAGGTCTTGCCCATTCCAGTACTGTGCAGAGACTTGCTGCTGCCTCTCCTGGATCTGCTATTATAGCCAGTGTGTTATGTTTCGGTAGCTGAGGAGTGCAGGTAAAAAGGGCAATACACCAGAGCAGTTGGAATCTGTGAGATTGCAGTACCGTGACTAACCACCACAACTAGAGGCAGCCGTGGAGCGTTCCTACGTTGGTCCTAGACGCCTCGTCACAGCCTGAGAAACTAACTACACCTAAAGATAGAAAGAGGAAAGCTATCTGCCCCGGAGCAGATCCCCAAAGATAACAGAAAGCCCCCAAACATGTAATGGCGGTTAGACAAGAAGAAATACTGACACAGACAGAAAATAGTATGAGCAAACGTTGGGGCCCAAACTACCTAAATAGAAAAGGATAGGAAGGGTACTTACTGCAATCCCAAAAAACCCTGAAAAGCACCAACTCTACTAATTTCAAAAACACCTGAGATCACACGACCTCTACCACCTAAATTAGTTCTCTGGTGTAACAAAATCAAAACAGCAGCCACTGAAAAAACTGGGAAAAGCAAATGTACAAACATCAGTGGCTGAACTAAACTGAGAGGGCAAAAGCCCCCGGAGGGGACCCTGAAGGCCCCCACAGAAATGCAGGTCAAAATGCAAAAATAAAGCACAAAAACAAAAAGAAGGAAATGTTTTATCTGTAAGCAGGAGATGCAGACACGACACAGCAGGCTACAAAGGAATCAGGAATCAAGGATTGAGACCAGAACAATTGATCACCGGCAACCCTGATGGGAAGGCGACTCCCTTATATAAGACCAGTCAGTAACACCTGATTCCCAATCCTCACAATCTTCACTGGACAGTCCAGTACCGCTAGTAACCACCAGAGGGAGCCTCTGCTCAGAACTCATCTCAAACCCATTCACAACAGTACCCCCCCTTGAGGAGGGGTCACCGAACCCTCATTTGAGCAACCAGGTCGGTCAGGATGAGTTCTATGATACGCACGGATGAGTCTCCTAGCATGGATGTCCGAAGCAAACACCAAGAATTGTCTTCCTGACCATAACCTCTCCACTTAACCAAATACTGGAGTTTCCGTCTAGAAAAAACGAGAATCCAATATTTTCTCAACCACATACTCCAGATTGCCTCAACCAAAACAGGGTCAGGAGGCACAGCAGTAGGAACCATTGGCTCAACAAACCTCTTGTAATGTATGTAGTACAGTTCATATAGCGTCTTGTGCTTGGGTACGATGAAAACACAGGATCACAGGGTTTTGATATAGAAAAGTCCTGTATTACTTCATACAAGTTGGCAGAAATAGTCACACAGTTTGCAGACACAGAAACAGGGAGACACAGCAGGCCAGAGCAATCCAAGCTCAGCAATCACTCTCCAATACAGATTCAGGATCTTTCTTCTCTGTTACCGTAAGTCCATGCAAACGTGGGTCTTTCAAAGAGCAGGGTTCAGAGTCCACAAGTGCTTCAGAGTTCTCAGTAGGAATAGCTGGAGTACAAGGTCCAAGGCTTACAGGAGTCAAGTCACAGGTTCACTGCAGGCTTAGATTCTGAAGCATGATTGCTCAGCTGTGGCTGCTTAAGAAGCAAAGGAGAGAATCAGGGCGGGAACATGCAAGCTGGAAACTCCATTTGACTGAGGGCAAGATAGCTGCGCAAGACAGAAAGCAAAATGGCTGACGAACAAACTGAGTTTCAGGAATATATACATAGAACCTTACATTACTCCCCCCTTAAGGACAACCTCCCGGATGACTCAGACCAGGCTTGTGTGGGTACCTCTGATGAAACTGAAGGAGCAAGCGAGGGCTTAACGTTATTGACGGTTCCCATGAGTTGTCCTCCACTGGGTAGCCCTGCCATTTTAATCAGTATTGTAACTGATTTCTATACAACTGGAATCTAAATCCTTTCCACCACAAATTCTTCCTGGACCATCGACTAGACGGGTCAGGGCAAGGAGAGGAACGCCAGGAAACGTATTGGGTTGTCGCAGCCTTTAGTAGGGATACATGAAAGACAGGGTGGATTCTCATAGTTCTGGGCAGTTGAAGACGACAAAGCAACGGCACTTATAATTTTACTGATTTATAGGGTCCAATGTACTTATGTCCCAACTTAGACGATGGAATCCTTAACTTAAGATTTCTGGTTGACAGCCGACCAAGTCTCCCTACCCTTGAAAGCTGGTGCAGGTTTACGAAATTTATCTGCTGCTTTCTTGTACCTTTCTTGAGCGATTCCAGATTTTCCTTTAGAAGATCCATATTCTTTGTAAAGAGTGATTCTTTCAGCCACTGCTGGGTAAAGCGTTTCTATGGGAAATCGTGGTTAGAATGTTAGGATGATAACCTAGATTAGAGTAAAAAGGAGACTGCTTAGTGGGGCACTTGAGAGTTGTTATACGAGAACTCAGCTAATGGAAGTAGATCCACCCATCATCCTGTAGGTGGCAGATAAAGCAGCGGAGATACTGCTCAGGGTTTGATTGGTTCGTTCGGTCTGTCCATTAGTTGGGGATGAAAAGCAGAGAAAGGTTTACTTTAATGTCCAATGCTGCACAGAAATTTTGCCATAAACTAGAAGTGAATTGCACCCCTCGATCCGAAATAACCTCATCCGGTACTCCATGTAAGCGAACACTCTTTAATCATCAAATTGATGTCTGTTTTGCAGTGGGTAAGCCGACACAAAGGGATAAAATGAGCTGCCCTTTGTTAGACGTCAACCACCATAGAATGGTGTTCTTCCCCTGAGGGTTGGTAACTCCACAAATGAAGTCCATAGAAATGGATCCCCACGGGCGGGAGGGGTGGGAAGAGGCTGTAACAGACCAGTTGGTGAGGAGCGAGGTGTTTTGCATTTGCACAGACCTCACATGAAGTGACATAATTCAAAAATCTTCCTGCAAAGTGGCCACCAAAGAAACGAGAAAGAAATTCCTGTGTCTTTAGAATTCCTCTATGCCAGCTATCTTGGAATCGTGAATGAGTTGCAATTACTCTCAATCTGACTGTTTCAGGAATATACAGACGTGTCCTGAATCCACACACCATTCTTAAGACAAGACTTACGTCCCTTGGGGGTTGTGCCAAAAAGGGAATCCGCATGGTAATGCTTCCTTAATGTCCTTAAGTAGGTCTTGATTAGGAATTACTCTGGAATCTAGAGTCAGGAAGAATAGTCTTGGAGGAGAATTGGACGTGTCTCTGCTGAGTAAATCCTAGAGAGTGCATCAGCCTTTCCATTGCGCGATCCTGGTTATAAGAGATGATAAATTAAATTGGTTTAAGAAAAGATTCCAGCGAGCCTGGCGAGGAGTCAGGCACTTAGCCGACTGATAAACTCAAGGTACGATGGTCTGTCAGGACGACTATTTGCTGTGCGCTCCCTGAAGAAGTGTCTCCATTTCTTTGAAGGCGGCAATAATGGCCAACAAACTCTCTATTGCCCACATCGTAGTTCCTCTCAGCGAAGACAACTGCTGGAAAAGAAGGCACAGGGATGCAAGACATTCTTCTCACTGTTCTCTGAGAGAGTTATAGCTCCAACGGCACAGTCTGAAGCATCACCTCTATTAGAAGGCAAGCTCGGGGTTGGGGATTGTACTAGGATAGGTGCAGTGGTAAATTTATCTTTAGACGGGAAAATGCTTCTGGGCTTGGGGAGTCCAAGGAAAACCTATGACTCTTTCCGGGTAAGTTGAGTGATAGGTGACACTACCTCAGAGAAATTTCTAATGAAACGTCTATAGAAGTTGGCAAACCCGATGAAGCGCTGTACCTCCTTCACATTTCTAGGACTTGGCCAATCCTTGATGGCTTGGGTTTTGCTCCATCCATACTATTCCTTGTGTAGACAGTACTTACCCAGAATTGAATTTCGGTCCTATGGAATTCACACTTTTCAAGTTTGAGTAAAGATGATTTTGTCTTAGACGTTCCAAGACCATTCTCACATGTCCATGATGTTTCCTCTGTGGAGTTTAGAAAAAATTAGAATATCATCCAATAAATTACCACGAATGTATCTAGGAGATCCCTGAAGATGTCATTCACCAAGTGTTGGAAAGTGGCTGGGGCGGTACTCAGACCAAAAGGCATAACTAGATATTCAAAGTGTCCATAGCGTGACCTGAATGCAGTCTTCCATTCATCCCCAGGTCTAATACGGACTAAGTTATAGGCCCCACGAAGATCTAGTTTAGAAAAAAATTTTGGCATGTCGCACTCTCTCCAATAACTCAGGGATTAAAGGCAATGGATAACGGTTTCTAATAGTAACCTTATTGAGTTCCCTATAGTCTACGCATGGTCTCAGAGATCCATCTTTCTTCTTTACAAAGAAGATGGGTGCACCTGCAGGAGATGAAGAGGGGCGTATGAAGCCCTTGGCTAGATTTTCATCTATGTAATCCTTTAAAGCCTTTAGCTCGGGCCCCGCCAGGGGGTAGATCTTACCAAAAGGTATCTCTGCTCCAGGCAATAATTCAATTGGACAATCATATGGACGGTGAGGAGGAAGCTGGTCAGCGTTCTTCTTGTCACATAAATCCACATAGCCCTGGTATACAGCTGGTAGTTCAGGGACTGACATGATTCCTTTAGGAACAGAGCAAGCTGAAACTTTTGGACTCATCTGTTTCTCTGGAAAGTGTAATTCCTTGGTCTCCCAGTTAATGGTAGGATTCTGAGCCTGCAGCCATGGTAGCCCTGAATAATGGGAAAGTGGGGAGAAGAGATAAGCATAAAGGACAGTTTCTCTTGATGATCTTTACCCATAAGAACCCTCAAAGGCTCTGTTTCCTGATCCACTGGTCCAGAGGTCAGCAGGGAGCCATCCACAGTTTCCATCTGTACTGGAGTAGCCTTCTTCACTGAACGTATTCCCTGTTTCAAAGCAAAGGAGACATCCATAAAATTTCCACTTGCCCTGAGTCGATCATAGCAGAGCTAGACACCCAAGCTGAGTCAACCCAGAGTTTGATGGAAAGAAAGCAATGAGAATTGTTTTTCTTACAACTCAGCTGGGACACCGCTGAGGAAACTTGAAAAATGGCAGCGTTTACACAGTCAACGTCCTCAGAGGTAACGGAGTTTAAGTCCGAGAAATCAAGATCTGTTGCTGCAGATCTCTCTGGAGCTGAGGCTCGGACCTGACAGATCCCCTCTCGCAACACTCACAATGAATGAGTGCTGCAGTAGTCTTACGAGAACGGCTGGGGCAGTTTATAATGAAGTGCCCTGACTTACCACAATAGAAACATAGATTCTCCTTAAAACGATGTTCCTTGCGTGCATCACTAACCCGTCGTTGTAAAGAGTCTACCTGCATGGGTTCAGGTTCAGGTTCCCGTGTAATCCTACTCAAAGGTTCCTTAGCTGGAGAGGAAGGTAGGAAAAGGTTAGTACGATTGCTTTCGAACCATCTCTCTTGCCTGCGTTCAGTCAGACGAGTATCAATACGGATGCAGTAGTTAATAAAGTCACCTAACGCAGTGGGAGGGTCGGCACGAGCAAGTTCATCCTTAATCAGTGGAGATAACCCTTTCGAAAAATAGATTTTTTGGCGGAACTGTCCCAGGTGGTATCAAGGGCCCATCTCCTGAAATCCAAGGCATATTCAGCTACCGAGTGCTTACCTTGGCGCAAAGCTAACATGGCTGCTTCAGCTGTTGCACCTCGATTGGGGTCATCAAACACCTGCCCCATGGCTGAAATAAAATCATCAAGGTGATTCAAACAATCATCCTCAGTCTCAATCAGAGGGTTTGCCCACATTAAAGCCTTGTTGGTAAGCAACATAATTATAGTAAGCACCTTAGATCGTTCAGTGGGAAATTGTGAAGCATGTGCAGAAAAAAAAAGATTGCATTGATTAATAAATCCCCTGAATTTCTCACGTTCACCGCCAAAACGAAAAGGGGGCAACTTGGGAATCCCAGCACTCGGGGCTACGGCAGGAGCCTGGACTCGCCCCTCTAGAACCTCAATCCTGGCTCGCAAATCCTGGGTAGTCTGTCCAACCACTTGCAAATTGTGATTATTGAGGTCCTGTAGATTTGTAAAACGGGTCTTTATATTCTGCAAATCTGCAAGGATATTATCAGTCACTCCGCAAAGTTCCTTTATGCGGGCCTCCATTTTCCAGATCTTTTAAGACAGGATTACTGGAAGAAGAGGAGAGAAAAAAAAACAATAGTGTTCACCTGTGGTAACACTGCAGAGAGAAAAAAAAATTAAGGGAACTGCTCACCTGGAATGGTTGTGAGAAGTCACAACCACTATCATCACAGAAAGTTTCAACCAGACATCTGATATCCAGAGTTACAGCAGACAAAAAAGAGAAAAGAAAGGAGAAAAAAAAAACAATAGTGTTCACCTGTGGCAACACTGGAATGGTTGTGAGAAGTCACAACCACTGTCATCACAGAAAGTACAACCGGACGTCTGATATCCACAGTACAGCAGACACAGCCTTCCAGACCCAGCAGACACTAACGTTTTGGCTTCAGAATCTTGTAATGTATGTAGTACAGTTCATATAGCGTCTTGTGCTTGGGTACGATGAAAACACAGGAGTCACAGGTTTGATATAGAAAAGTCCTGTATTACTTCATACAAGTTGGCAGAAATAGTCACACAGTTTGCAGACACAGAAACAGGAGACACAGCAGGCCAGAGCAATCCAAGCTCAGCAATCACTCTCCAATACAGATTCAGGATCTTCTTCTCTGTTACCGTAAGTCCATGCAAACGTGGGTCTTTCAAAGAGCAGGGTTCAGAGTCCACAAGTGCTTCAGAGTTCCTCAGTAGGAATAGCTGGAGTACAAGGTCCAAGGCTTACAGGAGTCAAGTCACAGGTTCACTGCAGGCTAGATTCTGAAGCACTGATTGCTCAGCTGTGGCTGCTTAAGAAGCAAAGGAGAGAATCAGGGCGGGAACATGCAAGCTGGAAACTCCATTTTGACTGAGGGCAAGATAGCTGCAGCAAGACAGAAAGCAAAATGGCTGACAAACAAACTGAGTTTCAGGAATATATACATAGAACCTTACACCTCTTCAACAAGGACTTGTGGAACACGTTATGGATCTTAAATGTCCCTGGAAGAAGCAAACGAAAAGAAACAGGATTAAGAATCTCCATGATCTTATAAGGTCCAATGAACCTAGGCTTAAATTTAGGAGATGCCACTCTCATAGGAATATTTTTGAGGACAACCAGACCAAGTCCCCCACTTTAAACCGAGGACCATCAGTCCTATGCCGGTTAGCAAACCGCTGGGCCTTCTCCTGAGAGAGGGACAACCTCTCCACTACCTGGTCCCAAATCTGTTGCATACGCTCCACAACAGAGTCAACACCTGGACAGACAGAAGCCTCCGTCTGTCCTGAAGAAAATCGAGGGTGAAACCCAGAATTACAGAAAAATGGAGACATCAAAGTGGCAGAACTAGCCCTATTATTAAGAGCAAACTCAGCCAAAGGCAAAAAAGAGACCCAGTCATCCTGATCAGCAGACACAAAGCATCTTAGATAAGTCTCCAATGTCTGGTTTGTTCTCTCAGTTTGACCATTGGTCTGAGGATGAAACGCCGAGGAGAAAGACAATTGAACACCAAGTTTAGAACAAAAGGTCCTCCAAAATCTGGAAACAAACTGGACTCCTCTGTCAGACACAATGTTCTCAGGAATGCCGTGTAAACGAACCACGTGCTGAAGGAACAACGGCACCAATTCAGAGGAGGAAGGCAACTTAGGTAATGGCACAAGATGTATCATCTTGGAAAACCTATCACAAATCACCCAGATGGCGGTCATTCTCTGAGAAACAGGGAGGTCGGAAATGAAATCCATAGAGATATGGGTCCATGGTCTCTTGGGCACAGGCAATGGCATCAACAAACCACTAGAGCGAGAGCAAGGCTTGGAGCGAGAGCAAGTCCCGCAGGACTGCACAAATTCCCTGACATCACGAGACAAGGTAGGCCACCAAAAGGACCGACTAACCAAGTCTCTGGTACCAAAAATTCCGGGATGACCAGCCAAAGCGGAACAATGAATTTCAGACATCACACTCTTTTTCCACTGGTCACGGACAAACAATTTTCCAACCGGGCAGCGCTCGGGCTTATCCTCCTGACATCCCTCCAGAGCAAGTCTTAAATTGGGTGAGATGGCGGAAAGAACTACCCCCTCTTTCAAAATAACAGAAGGATCAGATAACTCAGGAGAGTCCGCAAGGAAACTCCTCGAGAGGGCATCCGCCTTAACATTCTTAGTGCCAGGAAGAAAGGAAACCACAAAATTAAAACGTGTGAAAAACAAGGCCCACCTGGCCTGTCTAGGATTAAGTCGCTTGGCAGATTCCAGATAAACCAGATTCTTATGGTCAGTAAGGACCACCACCTGATGTTTGGCTCCCTCCAGCCAATGTCTCCACTCTTCAAAAGCCCACTTCATGGCCAATAACTCCCGATTACCCACGTCATAATTACGTTCAGTAGGAGAAAATTTTCGAGAGAAAAAGGCACAAGGGTTACTTTTAGAGGTCTCAGGATCTCTTTGGGACAAAACGGCACCTGCCCCAATTTTAGAGGCATCAACCTCCACCTGAAATGGCAGAGAAACATCAGGCTGCCGTAGAACAGGAGCAGAAGTGAATCTCTGCTTAAGTTACTGAAATGCAGAGACTGCCTCAGGAGGCCAATTCACCACATCAGAACCCTTTCTGGTCAAATCAGTCAATGGTTTAACAATAACAGAGAAATTACCAATAAATTTACGATAAAAATTGGCAAAACCCAAGAATCTTTGAAGAGCCTTTAATGAGGTAGGTTGGACCCAATCACAGATGGCCTGAACCTTGACCGGGTCCACTTCAATAACAGATGGGGACAAAATGAATCCCAGAAATGAGATCCTCTGTACGCCAAAAAGACACTTTGATCCCTTCACATACAGAGCATTCTCTCTCAAAATCTGGAATACAGTTCGAACATGTTTCACATGAGAGTCCCAGTCATTGGAAAAAATCAAGATATCATCCAAATAAACAATCAGAAATTTATCCACAAAATCCCTGAAAATGTCATTCATGAAGGACTGGAAGACAGAAGGAGCATTAGTGAGCCCAAAGGGCATCACAAGGTACTCAAAATGCCCTTCAGGGGTATTGAATGCCGTCTTCCATTCATCCCCGTGCTTAATGCGAATAAGGTTATATGCCCCCTGAGGTCAAGCTTGGTAAACCAAGTAGCATTTTTAACCCTGGAAAACAGGTCAGAAATCAAGGGTAACGGATATTGATATTTCACAGTAATATTGTTCAAAAGACGATAATCAATACACGGCCTCAATGAACCATCCTTTTTGGCCACAAAGAAAAAACCGGCACCTAAGGGTGAAGAAGATGGTCTGATATGACCCTTCTCCAATGACTCCTTGATATAAGACCGCATAGCGTCATGTTCAGGTACAGACAAGTTAAAAAGGCGACCTTTAGGGAATTTACTACCAGGCACTAATTCAATAGCGCAGTCATAGCTCCTATGGGGAGGCAAGGATGCAGATTTACTTTCGCTAAACACATCAGAAAAATCAATCAAAAAGTCAGGAACATCCTGAGTCTGGGGGGAGGCAGAAAAAACAGGAGTGTTGGTATTAACACATTGGCAACCCCAACTGGTTACAGACACGGATTTCCAATCCAAAACAGGATTATGAGATTGTAACCATGGGAAACCCAGTACGATAATGTCATGCAGATTATACAGAACCAAAAATTTGCAGCTCTCCTGATGATCAGGTTCCACCCTCATTATCACCTGAGTAGAGAACTGAGGTTTATTCTCAGCCAAAGGGGTAGAATCGATCACCAGAAGGGGAATAGACTTCCGTAGGGGTATCAAGGGAAACCCACAACGTTTAGCAAAATCAAAATCCATCAGGTTAATAGCTGCTCCTGAATCAACGAAATCCTGAGCAGAAAATGAGTACAGAGAGCATATCAGGGTAACAGTTAATAAAAACTTAGTCTGAACACTACCCAAGACAACTGAGCGTGCAAAACGTCTTCCCCGCTTAGGGCAGACTGAAATAGCATGAGAGGCATCACCACAGTAGAAACATAACCCATTGCGCTTCCGAAACTCATGACGCTGTGCCCCAGAAATCACTCCATCACACTGCATGGATGCAGAAGCAGGTTCACAAGGCAACACTATTCCACGCATACTTCTCCGCTCACGCAAACGTCTGTCAATTTGAATTGCTAATGACATAGAATCATTGAGACCAGAGGGGACAGGGAATCCCACCATTACATCCTTTACATTATCTGACAGAACCTTCCGAAAAAGGGCTGCCAAAGCGTCGTCATTCCATTTGGTCAGGACTGCCCACCTACGGAATCTCTGACAGTATAACTCAGCGTCATCAAGCCCCTGATTTAATGCCAACAAGGCTTTTTCAGCTTGATCAGTGACATTAGGCTCATCATATAATAACCCCAAAGCCTGAAAAAATGCATCAACATCACTCAAGACAGGATCCCCAGGTGTCAGGGAAAAAGCCCAATCCTGAGGATCGCCGCGCAGGAGAGAGATGACAATTTGAACCTGCTGTGCTGCGTTCCCCGAGGACTTAGATTTCAAGGCAAAAAACAATTTACAGTTATTTTTGAAATTCTGAAACTTAGCTCGATCCCCTAAAAACAAATCTGGCATGGGAATCCTAGGTTCCACAACAGGCAACCTAGCAAGATAGGCAGCAATACTCTGAACCTCAGTGGCAAGCTGATCCACACGGCCAGACAACTGTGCAAACTCCATTGAGAGAAAAAATACTCCCCAGCACCCAGAGATACAGAGGGAAAAAAACAAATGCAACAAACAGAAAAATATCTCTGACAGATCTGACAACCTTTTTTTCTTTCACAATATTTTTCCCTTCTGTGAGTACCATACAATTTTAAATTTTTGGCCGGTGATACTGTTATGTTTCGGTAGCTGAGGAGTGCAGGTAAAAAGGGCAATACACCAGAGCAGTTGGAATCTATGAGATTGCAGTACCCTGACTAACCACCACAACTAGACGCAGCCGTGGAGTGTTCCTACGTTGGTCCTAGACGCCTCGTCACAGCCTGAGAAACTAACTACACCTAAAGATAGAAAGAGGAAAGCTATCTGCCCCGGAGCAGATCCCCAAAGATAACAGAAAGCCCCCAAACATGTAATGGCGGTTAGACAAAAAGAAATACTGACACAGACAGAAAATAGTATGAGCAAACGTTGGGGCCCAAACTACCTAAATAGAAAAGGATAGGAAGGGTACTTACTGCAATCCCAAAAAACCCTGAAAAGCACCAACTCTACTAATTTCAAAAACACCTGAGATCACACGACCTCTACCACCTAAATTAGTTCTCTGGTGTAACAAAATCAAAACAGCAGCCACTGAAAAAACTGGAAAAAGCAAATGTACAAACATCAGTGGCTGAACTAAACTGAGAGGGCAAAAGCCCCCGGAGGGGACCCTGAAGGCCCCCACAGAAGTGCAGGTCAAAATGCAAAAATAAAGCACAAAAACAAAAAGAAGGAAATGTCTTATCTGTAAGCAGGAGATGCAGACACGACACAGCAGGCTACAAAGGAATCAGGAATCAAGGATTGAGACCAGAACAATTGATCACCGGCAACCCTGATGAGAAGGCGACTCCCTTATATAAGACCAGTCAGTAACACCTGATTCCCAATTCTCACAATCTTCACTGGACAGTCCAGTACCGCTAGTAACCACCAGAGGGAGCCTCTGCTCAGAACTCATCTCAAACCCATTCACAACACAGTGCTGGAGCAGACGTCTTTGGGACGAAATCCTGCGTTTCCCCTTCTGAGCATGCCCAGGGTAAGATCTCTCATTGGAGATCAGGGGTCACATGTTCAGGTACTGCAGCAGCTCCTATTGGTCCGCCAGGAAGGTACTGAAACTACATGTGTTTTGGAACAGTTTCTCATTGGTCCTTGTTTCTGGCAGGTCCTGTAGCTGTTGCTATAAAAGGGTGGCAATGCTGAGCCGCCATGCGCTGGTATCAACCGTTATATACTTTGCGCCAGTGTGGTCATGCGTGTGTGTGGTTAGGGCCCGGCTGAAATAAGCCCTTAGAATACCGACTTAATCGGTGAGGAGTTTGGTATGCTAGCTGGTCAGGGTCGGTGTCCTAGATGCCCTAGATTACCGGTATAACCGGTGAGGAGTTTGATTGCCGTATTCAGGGCCTGGCGTTCAAACGCCATAGATTGCGGGTGACTCCGGCGAGGACATTAGCGCATGATCACGTTCTATGTTCGCTTAAGCGGTCTTCTGTGTACCTGGGTGCCTGACAGGACACAGGAGTTTTTCTCAGCGGCTCTGTGATGTAACAGGGTTCGCTTTCAACGCTAGACAGCGCCCTAGCGTGTTTATTTTGCGACTCAGTGGTGTTTAGTGAGTTCGCACACATCGCCATATAGCGCTGCGGCATTCCTTCTAGCGGCTCTGTGGAATAACAGAGTTCGCACATATTGCCACAGCGCGTTACAGCGTTTATTTTGGCGACTCTGCGGGATAACTGAGTTCGCTTCTTGCGCCATTTTACTAGCAGCAGGCTCCGCCTGCACGGTGGACCCCGGGCTGCGAACGCACCTCTCTACACCAAATATTTGGTGCGTTCCGCAGACCCTTACATAATACTAGTGCCAGGGTCTGGCTGGTAAAATGGCGGACGACCAGCGTCTGCAGCGGTATATCCAGCAGCTGGAGGGTAGGTTGGCGACTCTAGAGCGCACAATTTCAGCTGTGGATGTTACCGCAGCTAGTGTGGCCGCCGCCAGTTTGTCCTCTGCCACCCCTGCTCCGACTATTTCCCGCCTCCCACTTCCAGACAAGTTTACCGGTGACAGTAAACAATGTCGGGGTTTCGTCAGTCAGTGCTCCATACATCTAGAGCTTCTGGCTGCACGTTTTCCCACGGAGTGGGCGAAAGTGGGGTTTATCATATCCCTTTTGTCGGGCAGGGCGTTGGAGTGGGCAACACCGTTGTGGGAGCGCAATGATCGTGTGGTGCAGAGTGCTCCTCTCTTCTTGGACACTCTGAAACAGGTCTTTTTAGGACCTCGCGTCACCCACGATACGGCTCTTCAACTGTTGGCTATCACTCAGGGTTCATCCATGGTCAGCCAGTTCGCCGTCCAATTTCGGACTCTGGTCTCTGAGCTGGACTGGCCAGATAAAGTCCTTATACCAGTGTACTGGAGGGTACTGGCAGACAATGTGAAGGACGCCTTGTCCACCAGGGAGATTCCTGCCACACTGGAGGAGCTCATTACCATATCTACCCGCATCGACCTTCGTTTTAACGAGCGGAGGTTGGAGCGGGCCCAGTGTAGGCAGAGGTTCCGGCTGGCGCCCACCTTCGCCAGATCTCTTGAATCTTCCATTCAGGCGTCCGATTCCCCTGAGGCCATGGAGATTTCTCGAGCTAGACCTAAGTCTCGGGCCACTCGAGTATCTGTGACTTATAATGCTTGCCAACAAGTAGGGCATTATGCTAATAAATGTCCACAGCGGTCTGGGAAACGACCGCGTCTAGTAACCATTGGGGGGGTTCACTAGACACAGCAGTACACGCCTCCAAGTTGTCCTTTAGGGGGACAATCAATTTTGGCTCATCCACTTTAACAGTCACGCTTTGTGTGGATTCTGGAGCCGAAGGAAATTTCATGTCTTCTACCTTCGCTCTCCGCCACTCTATACCTCTGGTGATTCTTGCCAAACCTGTGACTGTTCGAGTAGTGAATGGGTCGACACTGCCTTCACCTATCACACATCAGACCATCCCTTTCACGTTGTCAATGTCCCCTTCCCATCAGGAGATTATCTCACTTCTGGTCATTCCCGAGGGAATAGACGAGATTTTGTTAGGGATGCCCTGGCTCCGTTACCACTCCCCACACATTGAGTGGAACTCTGGGAGGATATTGGGTTGGGGTGAGTCATGTAAAGGCAGATGTATGAGGGAATGCATTCAGGTGGCCACTACAGAGATGCCCACAGATCTAACTTCAGTTCCTAAATACTATTGGTCGTATGCAGACGTATTCTCCAAAAAGGCTGCAGAAGTCCTTCCACCTCACTGTCCTTATGACTGTCCTATTGACCTCTTGCCTGGAGCAGAACATCATCGGGGACGGGTCTATCCCTTTCTCTCCCGGAGACAGAGGCTATGTCTCAATATATTCAGGAGAACCTGGCAAGAGGATTCATTAGGAAGTCAGTGTCACCTGCAGGGGCGGGGTTCTTCTTCGTGCAGAAGAAGAACGGAGAACTACGTCCATGCATCGATTACAGGGGTCTTAATGCCATCACCGTTAAGAATAAATACCCGTTGCCCCTGATTTCTGAGCTATTTGATAGGCTACGGGGGGCAAGGGTATTTACGAAATTAGATCTGCGGGGTGCTTATAACCTGATTCGCATCCATGAGGGGGACGAATGGAAGACGGCTTTTAATACCAGGGACGGGCACTATGAATATCTGGTGATGCCCTTCGGGCTCTGTAATGCCCCAGCCGTCTTCCAAGACTTTGTTAATGACATCTTCCGGGATATGCTCTCCACCTCAGTCGTAGTCTATCTGGATGATATTCTAATCTTTTCCCCAGATATTGACTCCCACCGGAGAGATGTCTGCAGAGTCTTCGACCTCTTACGGGCAAATTCCCTCTACGCAAAGTTGGAGAAATGTGTGTTTGAGCAGGAGTCCTTACCTTTCCTGGGCTATATCATCTCCGCCCAGGGATTGGCTATGGATCCTGCCAAACTACAGGCAGTGATGGACTGGCAAGAACCCCATTCTTTGAAGGCGGTGCAGCGCTTTATGGGTTCATTAATTACTACCGCCAGTTTATCCCTTACTTCTCAACTTTGGTAGCTCCCATGGTAGCCCTCACCAAAAAGGGAGCAAATCCCAAATTGTGGTCTGAAGAGGTCTCCAAGGCCTTCACTTCTATTAAGTACCATTTCGCTAGCGCTCCCATCCTACATCGCCCCGATGTTGATAAGCCATTTATATTGGAGGTGGATGCCTCGTCCGTTGGTGCTGGAGCAGTCCTCTTCCAAAAGGATGCTCAAGGTCAGAATCATCCATGCTTCTTTTTCTCCAAGACCTTCACATCAGCGGAGAGGAATTATTACATCGGGGACAGGGAGTTGCTAGCAATGAAGTTGGCCTTCTCGGAGTGGAGACATCTGTTGGAGGGGGCTCGCTTTCCCTTCCAAGTCTTCACGGATCACAAAAATCTGGTGTATTTACAGACTGCCCAGCGGCTAAATTCCCGTCAGGCCAGATGGTCCTTGTTTTTCTCCAGCTTTCACTTCACCCTCCATTTTCTGTCGGGAGAGAAGAACATTCGGGCTGACGCTCTCTCTCGCTCCGTTGTGTCTTCTGAGGAGGAGGAGGGGGAGCCACGGCTTATTGTCCCCTCTGAGAGCCTGAGAACTGTAGCTCCGGTCTCGCTAGAGTCTGTCCTCCGGGCAAGACCTTTGCACCATCTAAT
Source organism: Oophaga sylvatica (assembly GCA_033576555.1). Lineage (NCBI taxonomy): Eukaryota > Metazoa > Chordata > Amphibia > Anura > Dendrobatidae > Oophaga > Oophaga sylvatica. The sequence continues at coordinate 19,825 of JARQOD010004285.1, read as the reverse complement.
TTGCGACCAGAGGTTCTCTCTTGGGCCCATTCGTCCAGGGTGGGTGGACATTTTGGAAAAAAAAGGACATCTGAGCTACTCGCGAGGACATACTGGTGGCCGCATATGGTCCGGGACGTTGGAGATTATATTCGGGCATGTGTCTCCTGTGCCAAAAATAAGTCTACTCGTCAACGGCCAGCTGGGTTACTTTACCCATTGCCGGTGGCAGACAGGCCTTGGGAAATGGTCGGGATGGACTTTGTGGTAGGCTTGCCCAAATCTCGTGGGTGTACCATCATATGGGTTATCACCGATCACTTCTCTAAAATGGTGCACTTGGTGCCGCTACCCCGGTTACCTTCTGCACGGGCCTTGGCGACACTGTTTATCAAACATATCTTCCGCTTACACGGTATGCCGGACAAAATTGTCAGCGATCTGGGTCCCCAGTTTGCGTCTCGGTTCTGGAGAGAGCTTTGTCGCCTTCTCAGTGTTGAGTTAAATCTCTCTTCTGCTTATCATCCCGAGACGAATGGGTTGGTAGAGAGGGCCAACCAGACCTTGGTCACATATCTGCGACATTTTGTTGCAGCTAGGCAGGATGACTGGGCATCCTTGTTACCGTCGGCGGAGTTTGCATTAAACAACGCTATGGCTGATTCCTCTGGACAAACCCCATTTCTCCTTAATTACGGTCAGCACCCGCGGGTTCCCGTACCTATGCCCGTGTCTTCCGCCGACTCCAGGGTGGCAGACTGGGCTGTGGAGGCACGGGACATTTGGGACCGCACTCAGGATGCCATTCAGGCCTCCAAGGAGAGAATGAGGTCATCCGCCGACGCACATCGGCGCCCCGCTCCGACTTTTGCCCCAGGCGATTTAGTGTGGCTCTCCGCCCGTAACATCAGGCTGCTAAGCTAGAGTCCACTAAGTTCGCACCTCGCTTCTTGGGTCCCTTCAAGGTCCTTGAACAGGTCAATCCTGTGGTCTACCGGTTAGCCCTTCCGCCACGCCTGGGTATCACCGACACATTCCATGTCTCCCTCCTGAAACCCGTATACTTGTCCCGGTTTTCTGAGTCATCTGCCGGGACATCGGGTTCGTCTATGGACGATTATGAGGTGAATGCTATTCTGGGGTGCAAGGTGGTACGTGGCAAAAAGTTTTATTTGGTGGATTGGAGGGGTTATGGGCCTGAGGATAGGTCATGGGAGCCTGCTGAGCGTGTTCAGGCTCTGCAGCTCATTGCTGCCTTTGAGCGCAGCGAGGCCCAAAGAAAGGGGGGCCCTAGGAGGGGGGGTAATGTTAGGGTTCGAGTTCCCGCTGCTGCACAAGGGGAGTCTCGAACCAGTCCCACTGCAGTCCCCCATTCATCTCCGGTCACAGTGGAGCCTGCTCAGCAGAGACGTAGGTCCCAGCGTCTTGCCCATTCCAGTGCTGTGCAGAGACTTGCTGCTGCCTCTCCTGGATCTGCTATTATAGCCAGTGCTGGAGTAGACGTCTTTGGGACGAAGTCCTGCGTTTCCCCTTCTGAGCATGCCCAGGGTAAGATCTCTCATTGGAGATCAGGGGTCACATGTTCAGGTACTGCAGCAGCTCCTATTGGTCCGCCAGGAAGGTCCTGAAACTACATGTGTTTTGGAACAGTTTCTCATTGGTCCTTGTTTCTGGCAGGTCCTGTAGCTGTTGCTATAAAAGGGTGGCAATGCTGAGCCGCCATGCGCTATTATCAACCGTTATATGCTTTGCGCCAGTGTGGTCATGCGTGTGTGTGGTTAGGGCCCGGCTGAAATAAGCCCCTAGAATACCGACTTAATCGGTGAGGAGTTTGGTATGCTAGCTGGTCAGGGTCGATGTCCTAGATGCCCTAGATTACTGGCATAACCGGTGAGGAGTTTGATTGCCGTATTCAGGGTCTGGCGTTCAGACGCCATAGATTGCGGGTGACTCCCGCGATGACATTAGCGCATGATCACGTTCTATGTTCGCTTAAGCGGTCTACTGTGTACCTGGGTGCCTGACAGGACACAGGAGTTTTTCTCAGCGGCTCTGTGACGTAACAGGGTTCGCTTTCAACGCTAGACAGCGCCTTAGCGTGTTTATTTTGCGACTCAGTGGTGTTTAGTGAGTTCGCACACATCGCCATATAGCGCTGCGGCATTCCTTCTAGCGGCTCTGTGGAATAACAGAGTTCACACATATTGCCACAGCGCGTTACGGCGTTTATTTTGGCGACTCTGCGGGATAACTGAGTTCGCTTCTTGCGCCATTTTACTAGCAGCAGGCTCCGCCTGCACGGTGGACCCCGGGCTGCGAACGCACCTCTCTACACCAAATATTTGGTGCGTTCCGCAGACCCTTACATAATACTAGTGCCAGGGTCTGGCTGGTAAAATGGCGGACGACCAGCGTCTGCAGCGGTATATCCAGCAGCTGGAGGGTAGGTTGGCGGCTCTAGAGCGCACAACTTCAGCTGTGGATGTTACCGCAGTCGCGGTTCAGGCTGCTAGTGTGGCCGCCGCCAGTTTGTCCTCTGCCACCCCTGCTCCGACTATTTCCCGCCTCCCACTTCCAGACAAGTTTACCAGTGACAGTAAACAATGTCAGGGTTTCGTCAGTCAGTGCTCCATACATCTAGAGCTTCTGGCTTCACGTTTTCCCACGCAGCGGGCGAAAGTGGGTTTTATCATATCCCTTTTGTCGGGCAGGGCGTTGGAGTGGGCAACGCCGTTGTGGGAGCACGATGATCGTGTGGTGCAGAGTGCTCCTCTCTTCTTGGACACTCTGAAACAGGTCTTTTTAGGACCTCGCGTCACCCACGATACGGCTCTTCAACTGTTGGCTATCACTCAGGGTTCATCCATGGTCAGCCAGTTCGCCGTCCAATTTCGGACTCTGGTCTCTGAGCTGGACTGGCCAGATAAAGTCCTTATACTAGTGAACTGGAGGGGACTGGCAGACCATGTGAAGGACGCCTTGTCCACCAGGGAGATTCCTGCCACACTGGAGGAGCTCATTACCATATCTACCCGCATCGACCTTCGTTTTAACGAGCGGAGGTTGGAGCGGGCCCAGTGTAGGCAGAGTTTCCGGCTGGCGCCCACCTTTGCCAGACCTCTTGAATCTTCCATTCAGGCGTCCGATTCCCCTGAGGCCATGGAGATTTCTCTAGCGAGACCTAAGTCTTGGGCCGCTCGAGTATCTGTGACTTATAAATCTTGCCAACAAGTAGGGCATTATGCTAATAAATGTCCACAGCGGTCTGGGAAACGACCGCGTCTAGTAACCATTGGGGGGGGGGTTCACTAGACACAGCAGTACACGCCTCCAAGTTGTCCTTTAGGGGGACAATCAATTTTGGCTCATCCACTTTAACAGTCACGCTTTGTGTGGATTCTGGAGCCGAAGGAAATTTCATGTCTTCTACCTTCGCTCTCCGCCACTCTATACCTCTGGTGATGCTCGCCAAACCTGTGACTGTTCGAGTAGTGAATGGGTCGACACTGCCTTCACCTATCACACATCAGACCATCCCTTTCACGTTGTCAATGTCCCCTTCACATCAGGAGATTATCTCACTTCTGGTCATTCCCGAGGGAATAGACGAGATTTTGTTAGGGATGCCCTGGCTCCGTTTCCACTCCCCACACATTGAGTGGAACTCTGGGAGGATATTGGGTTGGGGTGAGTCATGTAAAGGCAGATGTATGAGGGAATGCATTCAGGTGGCCACTACAGAGATGCTCGCAGATCTAACTTCACTTCCTAAATACTATTGGTCGTATGCAGACGTATTCTCCAAAAAGGCTGCAGAAGTCCTTCCACCTCACTGTCCTTATGACTGTCCTATTGACCTCTTGCCTGGAGCAGAACATCATCGGGGACGGGTCTATCCCCTTTCTCTCCCGGAGACAGAGGCTATGTCTCAATATATTCAGGAGAACCTGGCAAGAGGATTCATTAGGAAGTCAGTGTCACCTGCAGGGGCGGGGTTCTTCTTCGTGCAGAAGAAGAACGGAGAACTACGTCCATGCATCGATTACAGGGGTCTTAATGCCATCACCGTTAAGAATAAATACCCGTTGCCCCTGATTTCTGAGCTATTTGATAGGCTACGGGGGGCAAGGGTATTTACGAAATTAGATCTGCGGGGTGCTTATAACCTGATTCGCATCCGTGAGGGGGACGAATGGAAAGTGGCTTTTAATACCAGGGACGGGCACTATGAATATCTGGTGATGCCCTTCGGGCTCTGTAATGCCCCAGCCGTCTTCCAAGACTTTGTTAATGACATCTTCCGGGATATGCTCTCCACCTCAGTCGTAGTCTATCTGGATGATATTCTCATCTTTTCCCCAGATATTGACTCCCACCGAAGAGATGTCTGCAGAGTCTTCGACCTCTTACGGGCAAATTCCCTCTACGCAAAGTTGGAGAAATGTGTGTTTGAGCAGGAGTCTGTAAAGCAGCTGAAATGCAGGCCAGTGTGCTCAGGACAAGCCTGCACTGCAGCAGCCAAAACCTCCACCAGGTGGCAGCAAAAATATCCAAAGCTGAGTTAGGAATAAACAGTCATATAAGAACTACAGGTCTCAGCAAGCCCGTGGTCCGAAACAAACTAATAGGTCAAAACCAGATGGGAGCTGTCAGACTACTGCAGTGTAGTGCAATCTTCCCCAGAGGGAGCTAGGGAGGGACGTGAGACTGAATACACAGAGAAGCTATACAAACCAGAAGCACTGGTATCACCAAGTGGTGAGAGCGTGGTCAGGCAAGCCGAGTCAAAACCGTACAGAGGCAGAAGTACCAGAAGGAGCAGCAATACACGTAGTCAATATACCAAGTCGAGGGTCAAATAGCCAGACAGGGAACGTAGCAGCAGAGACGGATACCAAGAGACGAGGTCAGAGTCAGTCCGGATCATACACGAGTAAACAAGTCAAAGGCAGGAGGATCACCAGGTAACAGGGGTCAGAGGCTCTAGACTGGAAGCTTGAGCTATCACTAACACTGGTAAGCCGGCTGTGACGGACTGAAATAGCCCAGCCCGCTCCAGAACGAGGCCGAGGAAATTAACCCCCGCATGACCAGTCCTGAGAGAGGACAGCAGCGCACAGACTCCGGACTGGACCATGACAGTACCCCACTCTCAATGGGGGGCCACCGGACCCCTAGGCTTCCCTGGATGACGAGCGTGAAAGGCCCGGACCAACCGATCAGCATGGACCAAACGCGCCGGCACCCATGACCGGTCCTCAGGACCGTACCATTTCCAATGGACCAAGTACTGAAGTGAACGGCAGAGCATACGAGAATCCACCACCTGTTCCACCTCGTACTCGGTTTGTCCATCTACCACAACAGGCGGTGGGTGTGAGGGAGACTCACCAGAGGAAGGCACCGACGGCTTCAGAAGCGCCTTATGGAACACATTGGGGATCCGCAACGACGGAGGCAAGCGCAGGCGAAAGACCACAGGATTAATTACCTCTAAAATTTCATACGGACCAATATACTTGGGACCCAACTTAGCCGACGGAATTCTCAGCCTTATATTTTTGGTGGATAACCATACCTTATCTCCCACCTGATAAGCTGGCACCACAGAACGTTGTTTATCTGCAAAAAATTTATATTTGCCCTGAGCCTCCCCAATGTTTCTCTGAACTTCCCTCCAGACTTCCCCCAACCGCAGAAAGGCCGAATCAGCCCCAGGACATCCTGAATCCAGCCGGGAAAACTCACCAAAATGAGGGTGAAACCCATAGTTGCAGAAAAATGGAGAAGTACCAGTGGACTGATTGACACGATTATTGAAAGCGAATTCTGCTATAGGTATCGCAGAGCACCAATCATCCTGTCTAGACGTGACAAGACACCGTAAAATCTGCTCCAAAGACTGATTGGTCCTTTCAGTCTGACCATTGGTCTCTGGATGGTAGGCCGATGAAAAGGTCAGACTGATGCCCAGCCTTTTACAAAAAGCCCTCCAGAATTTTGCCACGAATTGTACCCCTCTATCAGACACCACACTGACAGGCACACCATGCAACCGGATCACATGCTCAATGAATAGTTTAGATAGAGTCTCAGCATTCGGAAGGCCCTTTAAAGGTACAAAATGTGCTTGTTTACTGAACCTATCAACAACTACCCAGATCACAGTTTTGCCATTAGAGGGAGGAAGATTGGTGACAAAATCCATGGACAGATGAGTCCATGGTCTATCCAGAATTGGCAGTGGCACCAATTCCCCGGCCGGCCGGTTGCGGGAGGCTTTTGCGAGGGCACAAGTTTCACAGGAGGACACAAACCCAGTGATGTCTGACGTCAACGAGGGCCACCAGAACAGCCTAGTGATGGCTTTACAAGTGGCCGAGATTCCCGGATGCCCACTCAGAGCAGAGTCGTGGAACTCTCGAAGCACCCTTAACCGATATTGGACAGGCACAAAGAGCTTATTTTCAGGTATGGACGATGGAGCAAGAGATTGGGACTCACGAATCTCTTGTTCCAATCTCGAGGACACCACAGCCACCACCACCCCCGCTGAAGAATGGAGGAAGGAGGTTCAGGAGGAGATACTGGATCTAAGCTACGAGACAAGGCATCTGCCTTCACATTCTTGGACCCTGGTCTGAAAGTGATGGAAAACTGAAATCGGGAAAAAAAAAGTGACCACCTTGCCTGTCTCGGAGTTAAACGTTTGGCGGACTCGATGTAAGACAGGTTCTTGTGATCTGTAATGACAGTGATACGATGAGCTGCCCCCTCCAAAAAATGCCTCCATTCTTCAAATGCCAAATTAATGGCCAACAACTCCTGGTTACCCACATCATAATTCCTCTCAGCAGAGGAAAATTTTTTTGAAAAGAAGGCACAGGGTCTTAAGTTAGTTAATGTGGTGGGCCCCTGGGACAACACAGCCCCACTCCCACCTCAGAGGCGTCCACCTCTATGATAAATGGTTTAGACAAATCAGGTTGAACCAGTACAGGGGCAATCATGAAACTGTTTTTTAATGAAGAAAATGCCGCCACAGCTGGAGCTGACCAGTTTTTTAGATCAGCCCCCTTTCGAGTGAGATCAGTGAGGGGTTTGACCACTTGAGAAAACCCCTTGATAAATTTTCTATAGTAATTGGCGAAACCCAGAAATCGCTGAAGACCCTTGAGATCTCTGGGTTGCACCCAATCCACAATGGCCTGTACCTTCCAAGGGTCCATACGAAACCCCTCAGAGGACAAAATGACCCCTATAAAGGACAATTCTTGAGTAAAAAATGAACACTTCTCCAGTTTGGCAAAGAGAGAGTTCTCCCTGAGCTTCTGGAGAACCGCACGAAGATGACCCATGTGACTTTGTCTATCAGAAGAATATATGAGAATATCATCATGATAAACTACCACAAAGCGTCCAATAAAGTCTGAAAACACATGGTTAATGAAATTCTGGAATACTGCTGGTGCGTTAGTCAAGCCGAATGGCATGACCAAATTTTCAAATAGATCTTCAGAGGTGAGAAACGCAGTTTTCCACTCATCCCCTCCCGCATACGGATGAGATTGTATGCTCCCCTGAGGTCCAGCTTAGAAAACCATCTGGCCCCGGACAATTGGTTGTATAAATCAGGTATCAGTGGGAGAGGATAAGTGTTTCTAATGGTGATCTTATTCAGTTCTTGAAAATCGAGGCACGGGCGTAAACCACCATCTTTTTTTTTTACAAAAAAGAACCCCGCCGCTACAGGAGAGACAGATGGCCGAATATGTCCTTTACGGAGGCTTTCAGAGATATACTCCTTCATAGCAGCTCGCTCAGGAATGTAGAGATTGTACAGACGTGCTTTGGGCAATTTGGCACCAGGAACAAGATCAATGGCACAATCGAATGAGCGGTGTGGTGGCAGAACCTCAGCCTCCTTTTCGGAGAACACATCCTCAAAGTCCTTCAAGTACTCCGGAATACCCTCCAGACTGACGGATGACATAGACACAGTAGAAAGACAATTTTTAGAACAATTAGGTCCCCATTTGACAATATCCCGGGACCCCCAGTCAATAACCGGGTTATGTCGTTGCAACCTGGAAACCCTAACACCAGGCCAGCAGGGAGGTTATCCAAAACAAAGCATGACATGTGCTCCTGGTGCAGGGCCCCCACCCTGAGGGTGAATTCTTGAGAAATGAAATGGAGACCATCCTTTGTGAGAGGTGTAGTCAATAGCCACAAGTTTTAAGGGAGTCTCCAACCTAACTGTCCCTAATCTACAGCGGGCCACCAGTTTAGAGTCAATCAGGTTCAGGGATGACCCACAGTCTACAAAAGCCGAAGTATGGACAAAGCAGTTCTCAACACCAAGTTCCACCTTTAACAGTATCTTTGTAAATGAAGTAAAAGGTACCTGAGAGTCTGAGTGACCTCCACGATGATCACCCAGACTCAGCCGCTTGTTAGTGGATGGACAAGAGGGGCAGTCCCTTTTCCAATGTCCGGAATCTCTGCAGTAAAAACACAGCTTTTCATCACGCCGCCGTTTCCTCTCTTTTTCCTGGAAGTCGGTGGCTCCCACCTCCATAGATTCAGATAGAAGGAAAACATCCAGGTTAGCAGGGAACAACGGAATCCCCCGATGTGTAAGACCTCTCTCCCATAGCCTCCGATCCATACGGATAGCCTGAGTCATAGCCTCCTCCAAAGAGCTGGGAGGTGGATGGATAGCCAGAGCGTCCTTCAAGCAATCAGACAGTCCCTTCCCGAATAGACATCTCAGTGCGGAGTCATTCCAAGATACCTCAGTGGACCATCGACGGAACTCGGAGCTGTACCATTCAGCTGAGTGCTTCCCCTGAACCAGACCCATAATGGTGTCCTCTGCCACCCTAACACGGTCCGGTTCGTCATAGATAAGTCCTAGGGCCTCAAAGAACCTATCTACCGAGGTCCGTTCAGGAGCGGTAGGGGGCAGCGAGAAAGCCCAGGATTGGGGACCTTCCCTAAGTAAGGAGATAATAATCCCTACCCGCTGAGTCTCATCCCCAGACGATCGGGGTCTAAGAGAAAACCATAATTTACAACTCTCCCTGAATATGCGATACTGATCTTTCTTGCCAGAAAACGTGTCAGGAAGTTTAACTGTAGGTTCGGGGGAGTGCAAAACAACATCTATAGAGTCATCAGGCAGACTAACACTATGAGAAGTGTTTCCCTGTACAGTCTTAATTTTCTCAGTAAGTCTTTTCTGTAAGTGGGTATGAGACGTAACAAGAGACTGATGTCTCCAAGAAAAATCCTGCACCATCTGCGTCAAACTGGACACTTGATCTGCCAAATTATGCAGTGGATCCATGACCAGGGAAAAAAAAAGTGCAAACTCCCGTTTAAATGTGAGGTTAGTGATAATGTAAAGCAGCTGAAATGCAGGCCAGTGTGCTCAGGACAAGCCTGCACTGCAGCAGCCAAAACCACCACCAGGTGGCAGCAAAAACATCCAAAGCTGAGTTAGGAATAAACAGTCATATAAGAACTACAGGTCTCAGCAAGCCCGTGGTCCGAAACAAACTAATAGGTCAAAACCAGATGGGAGCTGTCAGACTACTGCAGTGTAGTGCAATCTTCCCAGAGGGAGCTAGGGAGGGACGTGAGACTGAATACACAGAGAAGCTATACAAACCAGAAGCACTGGTATCACCAAGTGGTGAGAGCGTGGTCAGGCAAGCCGAGTCAAAACCGTACAGAGGCAGAAGTACCAGAAGGAGCAGCAATACACGTAGTCAATATACCAAGTCGAGGGTCAAATAGCCAGACAGGGAACGTAGCAGCAGAGACGGATACCAAGAGACGAGGTCAGAGTCAGTCCGGATCATACACGAGTAAACAAGTCAAAGGCAGGAGGATCACCAGGTAACAGGGGTCAGAGGCTCTAGACTGGAAGCTTGAGCTATCACTAACACTGGTAAGCCGGCTGTGACGGACTGAAATAGCCCAGCCCGCTCCAGAACGAGGCCGAGGAAATTAACCCCCGCATGACCAGTCCTGAGAGAGGACAGCAGCGCACAAACTCCGGCCTGGACCATGACAGAGTCCTTACCTTTCCTGGGCTATATCATCTCCGCCCAGGGATTGGCTATGGATCCTGCCAAACTACAGGTGGTGATGGACTGGCAAGAACCCCATTCTTTGAAGGCGGTGCAGCGCTTTATGGGGTTCATTAATTACTACCGCCAGTTTATCCCTTACTTCTCAACTTTGGTAGCTCCCGTGGTAGCCCTCACCAAAAAGGGAGCAAATCCCAAATTGTGGTCTGAAGAGGTCTCCAAGGCCTTCACTTCTATTAAGTCCCATTTCGCTAGCGCTCCCATCCTACATCGCCCCGATGTTGATAAGCCATTTATATTGGAGGTGGATGCCTCGTCCGTTGGTGCTGGAGCAGTCCTCTTCCAAAAGGATGCTCAAGGTCGGAATCATCCATGCTTCTTTTTCTCCAAGACCTTCACATCAGCGGAGAGGAATTATTCCATCGGGGACAGGGAGTTGCTAGCAATGAAGTTGGCCTTCTTGGAGTGGAGACATCTGTTGGAGGGGGCTCGCTTTCCCTTCCAAGTCTTCACGAATCACAAAAATCTGGTGTATTTACAGACTGCCCAGCGGCTAAATTCCCGTCAGGACAGATGGTCCTTGTTTTTCTCCCGCTTTCACTTCACCCTCCATTTTCTGTCGGGAGAGAAGAACATTCGGGCTGACGCTTTCTCTCGCTCCATTGTGTCTTCTGAGGAGGAGGAGGGGGAGCCACGGCTTATTGTCCCCTCTGAGAACCTGAGAACTGTAGCTCCGGTCTCGCTAGAGTCTGTCCCTCCGGGCAAGACCTTTGCACCATCTAATTTGCGACCGGAGGTTCTCTCTTGGGCCCATTCGTCCAGGGTGGGTGGACATTTTGGAAAAAAAAGGACATCTGAGCTACTCGCGAGGACATACTGGTGGCCGCATATGGTCCGGGACGTTGGAGATTATATTCGGGCATGTGTCTCCTGTGCCAAAAATAAGTCTACTCGTCAACGGCCAGTTGGGTTACTTTACCCATTGCCGGTGGCAGACAGGCCTTGGGAAATGGTCGGGATGGACTTTGTGGTAGGCTTGCCCAAATCTCGTGGGTGTACCATCATATGGGTTATCACCGATCACTAGTGTTGAGCGATACGATAATGCAAATATCGGCTATCGGCCGATATTAGCTCTATCGGCCTTTCGATAATTCGTTTCGATATTTTCGTCTTATCGAATACCGGAATTGGATTTGTCACTGTCACTGTGAGTGTCTGTCGGTCGGGTCTGTCAGGAGTCAGCGGCACTTACCTGGCAGAAGATCTCCGGCGGTCACGTCCTGGACTGCTTGATGGCCGCCATTATCTTCTCCCTGGCGGTCACATGCAGTTTTTCGCGATAACTGCAGTGACTGCAGGGTAATCCCGGCCGTAAAGCAGTCAGTCCGATGACGTCACCGCCGGGGAAGCAGGTAATCAGCTGTGCTGCGCCGGGATGACAGGCTCTGCCTGTCATTCTGATGTAGCAGAGCTGGATCGTCGTGGGACACTCGTTACTATGGACTGCGTCGGTCAGGTGGTATACTTTTTTTTTTTTTTTTCATTTTTTTACAGGAGATGGATGGCGTCGTAGGATGAGACAGTAATAAAAGGAATGAAAACTGTGTTTGTTTTTTTTTATTAAATTAAAAAACTTTTTTAGGAACATTCACCCGTCCGGGTACATAAACAATTTAACTATTTACATACAGGGACCCTGTCCGGGTTATTTAGACTTCTTTGGCTGGCCTCTTCCAGGTACCACCTGGTACTCTTCTTGAGATTGCCAAACATCCGAGGCACCAAGGACCACCAGGACCTGATGACGTCGTGTGGCCTGTACAGTGACGTCGTGACCCGCTATCTGGGTCTGTGTGGCCACCTCTTTCATCTCCCTCCGGGTCTGGAACCCTATGTCCCGGACTGTATGAACCCCAGGGGGCCTAACAGGCGCCGGGTACGGGCCACGTATCGATATCATGTCGATGGGTGGGTCTGCTGAGGAGACCACTGAGGGAGGCTGGGGAGATTTATGGCGTGGGGTGGGCACTTTTGCAGAGGCCTGGATGTGGGAGGCTGAAGGCTTCGAGGGTCTCACAGGTTCCTCACACACTGGGGAGTAGGGGTCGCACCTGGTAACATTTAGGGCGTACCACCCATTGTAACCCCAGTGTCGGGTGTAAGTCACCAAGTCTCCTGGCAACAGGTCCCTCCCGGGGTGTCCTTCTGGGAGGTGAGTCTCCACGTCCCGCCGGGTCACAAAGACTTCTAAATAAAGTCCAGGCTGCTTGATGAAGCCCCAACCACCTTTCAATTTAAAGCTCCGTACTGCACCCTTACGCCGCGGCTCACTCAGGGTTCCTTTATCCTTTCTCATCCGGTCCTTATCTGCCCGGTCCTTCTCCAAGTGACGTTGGCGAAGTTTTAGGGATTCTCGCTGCTCCCTTTGTCGCTCTGCTTCTCTCTCCCAACGTCTCCACTCTTCCTCCTGACGCCGGTTGAAATTCTCCTCCACCAGCTGCTCCATGTCTCCACCACTCCACTGCAGCTTACAGTGTCCGGTTTGCGGCAGCTCTCCTGTCGCCCCCCAGTCCTGGCGGCGCTCCCCTGCGGAGGAAGCAGACGGCTCTAAATCAGATGACAGTCGGGGCTCCGGTACAGGCAGGTAGTGCTCTGGTGCCTGCGCGGCCTCCTCCATGAGGAGGGTGTCGCTTCTTCTGTCTCAGCGACGTGGGGCAGACAGCGGGATCTGGGGTGCTGCTGACGGTGCTGCGGTTTTTGCAGGAACGGGTGCCTCCACTGCGACAACATCAACCGGATCACATTGCAAGGACTCCTCTACTAGAACGGGTGCCTCACCTTCCGGTACAGACACTTCAGGTAAGAGGGATTGGCGCCGCTCCAAGTTTAGTTTTAGGGCCCGCCAGCTGGCTTCCATCCTGGCGACCTCCTCCCGTGCCGGGCCAGGCCTCTTAGGGTATCCTCCGCTTCTTGCAGCGTAGGAGGGTTTCCAGGCCGGGTGCCCAACGGTGATTCTGTGGCGATCGGGTCGCTTCCGTGGGGGGAGAGCTCTGACTGCTCCATCCCTTCCCACTTCTGCTCGTCGTGTCCATTAGCCATCTCTGCCAAGTCACATGTGTCATTAGCATCTGGAGAGGGCCCCTCTTTTGTAGGGAGGCGGGACCTTCGTGTTAGTTTCCGCACACTGAGGAGGATGAGGAGGCGGAACTGAAGAGCTGTGGGGCACGATCTTACATTGCAGTACCATTTACAGTGGGCGGCCATCGTTTTCACGCCACTGAGTGAGTGACACCCACGAAGAGCACGCCCTTCTTCTTCACCAGTGCCTCGTCGTGACGCAGATATGGCGGAAAAAATGGCAAATACATTCTCTGATGATTTTAGCAATTCTCAAGCACAAAACCAGTGCAATTCAGGCACACAGGACTCGCTTATAGCGAGCTACAGAATCCTGTTCGTGACGCCCAAGTTGAGTCGCACAGAGCCAGAGGTTTTTGGGGTACTCGGCACCGAGCCCGTCGACTTCTATGAGGTATGTCACGTCTCTACCCGGCAATTGAATTAGAGTCGATTTTACTATGTAGAAGTGTATAAACTATAAATATATGTATATATATATGTCACAATGACATGTATATATATATATATATGTATTCTATGTGTGTATATTTAGTGTTTACAAGGAAATAAAGGTTTTTTTTAATTTCGATATTTTGTTCCCATAGACTTACATGGGACTTCCGCTATCGAAATCGGATATCGACGATATTTAGTGCTATCGGCGATACAATTTCGATACGATATTTTTAGATATCGAGCAATATCGCTCAACACTACCGATCACTTCTCTAAAATGGTGCACTTGGTGCCGCTACCCCGGTTACCTTCTGCACGGGCCTTGGCGACACTGTTTATCAAACATATCTTCCGCTTACACGGTATGCCGGACAAAATTGTCAGCGATCTGGGTCCCCAGTTTGCGTCTCGGTTCTGGAGAGAGCTTTGTCGCCTCTCAGTGTTGCTTTAAATCTCTCTTCTGCTTATCATCCCGAGACGAATGGGTTGGTAGAGAGGGCCAACCAGACCTTGGTCACATATCTGCGACATTTTGTTTCAGCTAGGCAGGATGACTGGGCATCCTTGTTACCGTCGGCGGAGTTTGCATTAAACAACGCTGTGGCTGATTCCACTGGACAAACCCCATTTCTCCTTAATTACGGTCAGCACCCGCGGGTTCCCGTACCTATGCCCGTGTCTTCCGCCGACTCCAGGGTGGCAGACTGGGCTGTGGAGGCACGGGACATTTGGGACCGCACTCAGGATGCCATTCAGGCCTCCAAGGAGAGAATGAGGTCATCCGCCGACGCACATCTTCGCCCCGCTCCAACTTTTGCCCCAGGCAATTTAGTGTGGCTCTCCGCCCGTAACATCACGCTGCTAAGCTAGAGTCCACTAAGTTCGCACCTCGCTTCTTGGGTCCCTTCAAGGTCCTTGAACAGGTCAATCCTGTGGTCTACCGGTTAGCCCTTCCGCCACGCCTGGGTATCACCGACACATTCCATGTCTCCCTCCTGAAACCCGTATACTTGTCCCGGTTTTCCGAGTCATCTGCCGGGACATCGGGTTCGTCTACGGATGATTATGAGGTGAATGCTATTCTGGGGTGCAAGGTGGTACGTGGCAAAAAGTTTTATTTGGTGGATTGGAGGGGTTATGGGCCTGAGGATAGGTCATGGGATCCTGCTGAGCGTGTTCAGGCTCCGCAGCTCATCGCTGCCTTTGAGCGCAGCGAGACCCAAAGAAGGGGGGCCCTAGGAGGGGGGGTAATGTTAGGGTTCGAGTTCCCGCTGCTGCACAAGGGGAGTCTCGAACCAGTCCCACATTCATCTCCGGCCGCAGTGGAGCCTGCTCAGCAGAGACGTAGGTCCCAGCATCTTGCCCATTCCAGTACTGTGCAGAGACTTGCTGCTGCCTCTCCTGGATCTGCTATTATAGCCAGTGCTGGAGCAGACGTCTTTGGGACGAAGTCCTGCGTTTCCCCTTCTGAGCATGCCCAGGGTAAGATCTCTCATTGGAGATCAGGGGTCACATGTTCAGGTACTGCAGCAGCTCCTATTGGTCCGCCAGGTAGGTCCTGAAACTACATGTGTTTTGGAACAGTTTCTCATTGGTCCTTGTTTCTGGCAGGTCCTGTAGCTGTTGCTATAAAAGGGTGGCAATGCTGAGCCGCCATGCGCTAGTATCAACCGTTATATGCTTTGCGCCAGTGTGGTCATGCGTGTGTGTGGGGAGGGCCCGGCTGAAATAAGCCCCTAAATACCGACTTAATCGGTGAGGAGTTTGGTATGCTAGCTGGTCAGGGTCGGTGTCCTAGATGCCCTAGATTACTGGCATAACCGGTGAGGAGTTTGATTGCCGTATTCAGGGTCTGGCGTTCAGACGCCATAGATTGCGGGTGACTCCCGCGAGGACATTAGCGCATGATCACGTTCTATGTTCGCTTAAGCGGTCTACTGTGTACCTGGGTGCCTGACAGGACACAGGAGTTTTTCTCAGCGGCTCTGTGACGTAACAGGGTTCGCTTTCAACGCTAGACAGCGCCCTAGCGTGTTTATTTTGCGACTCAGTGGTGTTTAGTGAGTTCGCACACATCGCCATATAGCGCTGCGGCATTCCTTCTAGCGGCTCTGTGGAATAACAGAGTTCGCACATATTGCCACAGCGCGTTACGGCGTTTATTTTGGCGACTCTGCGGGATAACAGAGTTCGCTTCTTGCGCCATTTTACTAGCAGCAGGCTCCGCCTGCACGGTGGACCCCGGGCTGCAAACGCACCTCTCTACACCAAATATTTGGTGCGTTCCGCAGACCCTTACACCGGGTATGCGGGCTATTTTGGTTGGAATGTCGCACATTTTGAGGATATTAGAGGGTGGGGTGACAGATGGTGCTGGGCCATCGCCAGTTGGGGCATGGCTGCAAGGGACAGGGTTCGGATCGCAAATGGTTAGCAAGCCATCGAGGTCCAGTGGGTGGGCGCAGGCGTCATCGTCGGGTGTATCTGTGTCTGTTCAGAGAAGGAAAAAGGGGACTCAGTGAAACTGGATGATAGGGCTAAAGGGGAGGTGTATGTGTGTTTTGAGGGACCATTGGGAGCACATTTGAAATAGGAGGTGAAGGGAAAAATTTGGAAGGATGAGTATGTCGAGATATTCTCCCTCCTTCTTTTGGAAAAATTTAATCTGGATAAGGGAAAAAAGGATGACAGTAAGAAGGAGGAGGAAGAGAGGAGGAGGTGGAGGCTGATTCCGCAAACATTTGTTAATTGGCTACAGGCATTTGCAATCTTGGCTAGCGTGATAGGTGAAAAGTTTCCTGAAAACTGCTCAGGTTTGTTTTGCTATCTAGATTCGATAGGTGAGGCACACCGTACATATGGGGGTCCGGCGTGACTGCACTATGATGAGCAGTTCAGGCAGAGGAAGGCGATTAGACCTGAGATCAAATGGGATCAGAAGAACATTGGGCTCTGGTTGAAAGTGATGGCCCCAGTTAGGTACGGGCAGTCCTTTCATGGGAGTGGAGGTGCCAGCAACCAACAGGCTGGACATGGAAGTGGGGGTCAGGGGACACAAGGTGCTAAAGAAAAATCCAGAACATGCTGGCAAATCAATGATGGCCAGTGTAAATATGAGAACACCTGTAAATTCAAGCATGCATGTTCACACTGCAATGGGGGCTCGCATGGAACGTCCAATTGTTTTAAAAAAGCAAGGGGAAAGCCATCTGTGGGTGCCGGTCAAGGTGGAGACGCCGATGAGTCTTCCAGAGATGGTCCCTTATCTAACTAGGTACCCAGATAAAGTGAATGCTTATGTTATTGGGAATGGTTTTGCAGAAGGTTTTAAAATCCCTCCCCCTAATCACACGATCCCTTTTTCCATTAAGAATTTGAGGTCGGCGGTTCTGCATTCGAAAATGGTTAGCACTAAGCTGGTAAAGGAGGTGGAGTTGGGTAGGATGGCTGGTCCGTTCATGTTTTTGCCATGTGAAGGGGTGATTGTTTCCCTTTAGGTGTCGTGCTTAAGAGGGAAGCGAAAAATTTTGGTTGATTAATCATTTGTCATATCCAAGACAGCGGTCGGTTAATGATGGCATCGCTGACGAGTTATGCTCAGTACTGTATACGTCGTTTGATACCACGGTGCAATGGGTTCGCAGGTTCGGTGTGGGAGCCTTGCTTGCTAAAATGGATATTGAATTGGCCTTCAGATTACTCCCGGTGCACCTGGACAGCATTCCTTTGTTGGGCTGTTTTTGGAATGGAGGTTTCTACTTGGATAGATGTTTGCCGATGGGTTGTGCAATTTCATGTTCGTTATTTGAGTCGTTTAGTACCTTTTTAGAATGGGTGGTTAGGGACGTTGCCAGCGTTTCTTCCATCATTCATTATTTGGACTATTTTCTGTTTAAAGGTCCGCCGGATTCGGTGCTATGCAGGAACTCATTGGCCACCATGGAGTGGGTGGCAGAGCGTTTTGGTGTACCATTGGCAAGATAAAAGACTGAAGGCCCTAGTACTGTTTTAAGTTTTCTACGTATGCTTATAGATTCGGAGAGAATGGAGTGTAGGTTGGCCGAGTATAAGTTGTTGTTGCTTAAGTAGGAAGTGCAGAGAATTGTGAGGCTGCGTAAGGTGACGTTGAAGGAGTTGCAGTCGTTATTGGGCCGTTTGAATTTCGCATGCTGTATAATGCCTATGGGCAGAATTTTTTGCCGCAGGTTGGCTGGGGCGACGGCAGGAGTGCGGACGGGGCACCATTTCATTTGTTTAAATAAGGAGCATAAGGAGGATTTGGTTGTTTGGCAGTGTTTTTTGAAGAATTATAATGGGAGATCTTTGATACAACAGGAGACATTAAATTACTTTGATTGCTAAATTTACACGGATGCAGCTGGAGGGGTCGGTCATGGGGCCTATTGTGGTTGAAGGTGAAGTGTTGGGGCATGGTCAGAGTGGTGGCGCCAGAAGGGCTTCACAAAGAATCTTGCACTGCTAGAATTGTTCCCAATTGTGCTGTCGGTCTTGATTTGCGGTGAAATGTTCGCGAACCGGAGGGACAGGTTTCATTGTGACTATTTGAGTGTGGTCTCGGTGATCAACAGCCTGCCTGCTTATTCTCCCTCTGTGATTAAGTTGGTGAGGGAATTAGTTTTCCGGTGCCTTGAATTGAATGCTTGGATTTCTGCAGTGCATGTATCAGGTGTCCAAAATTCTATAGTGGATGCTTTATCTCGTTCGCAGTGGGGACGTTTCTGGGAGTTGGCACCAGACGCG
Source organism: Oophaga sylvatica (assembly GCA_033576555.1). Taxonomy (NCBI): domain Eukaryota; kingdom Metazoa; phylum Chordata; class Amphibia; order Anura; family Dendrobatidae; genus Oophaga; species Oophaga sylvatica. The sequence continues at coordinate 1,406 of JARQOD010004285.1, read as the reverse complement.
GAGGCCTCAGGAGAGGAATGCCCTTCACATTTGTGGTGGATTGTTGCGGACGAGCAGGACGGTTGATCCGAGATTCGGTTACAAGTCAGACCTGGACAGCATATGAATTGTTGAGGTAGGATCGAAGTGACCCTTCATGGTTGACCTAGTGATTTCCAAATTAATTCACAGAACGTTGCTAGCAACATAAATAACCAAATGGAGACGTGTTTCTGTCTGGGAGAATCGAAACAGATTCTACCCCATATATTACATCATCATCTTTTATAGTATTTAGTGAGTTTGTACTTCAACCAATAGTATAAAACCACACCTACAACATTTAACCAATGAAAATACAGGAAGACTGGAAACTACATATATGGTCATATCCACGTGACCATAGAAGGGAACAATAGCATACTTATTCTTCAGAGTATTCTACAGTGATACATCCCAAGGTCTCATATCTTGTCCAAACTGAAGCAGTCTGGTTTTATTACAGCCCATAACCTTTACTCTAGTTTTTTATATCGGCCTTGTTAAGTAACAGAATTTATCTCATAAACCACAAGATGGAGTTACAAGCACAAAATGGAGCATTCAGTTTTGATCTTTCTTAATTTAGTCCTTCACATTCCCCCCTAGATAAATTTTGTTAACTTATGTCCAGCATCAGAGGTACTATCCCAAGCTATAAGCTCGAGGGGTACTGGTCTTCACATATCTGATGTCATGTTACCAGACATGGCTGTTGCGGCGCACCCATCTCCCTGTATACTATAATTTACAAATAACAGTTTTTGATAACGGTGGTGGGGATCTTTTGAAGATAGTTATATATTTGGCTTCAACATCTTCATCAGATAACTTCTTGAAATCGGTGTAGAGAAGAGCAGGGGTGACAACGCCTTTGGTATCATCATTAGCTGTTCTAGTGAAGAATTTCCTAATACATACAGAAATACACCAAAGAACAAATTTTAGTATTACATACATAACAAGAATAAAGGCAGCGATGTGTAACAAACTTTGCAAGATTCCAGCTATCCAACTCCCAATTCCCTTAAACCAATTAGTTGGATTAAAAAGAAAATATCTGCCAGAGACTGGGAATTATTCAACAAATCTCTCAGTAATTTTTCATAATATTATATAAACTTATTATTTAAGGACATTGGCGAATTTAGGCTGTCTCATGCGGTTACCAATAATATGGAAAATACGAAAAACCAAAACATTATGTCCCCTTTATTTGCTATTGACTTGTTTAACCAGCTTGCAGTGCGATACGTGGATCCAAGTCGGTCTTCCTTCCAGTTTCACTGACATAGGGGTAATGAGGAGGACTTGATAGGGACCGTCATACAAGGGTTCTAGTCCGTGTTTTCTGACATGCCTTTTCACAACCACAAATCATCAGACTT
>JARQOD010004284.1:0-56274 GCA_033576555.1 Oophaga sylvatica | reverse complement strand
TTCATAGACATTCACAGGCGGTGGGAAAGCAGGATAGATGGGAATAGCAGCCTACCTGTGGATAGAGAGGACAACTCGGTTAAGGTACAGATGATGATGATCATACAGCAGTAATGAATGGCTAAATGCATCATGGAATTCTAGTCTAATTCAGAGAATAGTAATTAGAAATCTGTAATTTGAAAGATGGAAGTTGAAAGATGGAGGTCAGACTCATGGCTGATGCTATGATGGATGGGCTTCTGTGTAGGTGGGCAGTATGCTAGAATGGATGAGCTGCTTGTAGGAGGCAGATGCTAGGATGGATGGGGTGCAGGCATTGGGGTAGATGCTAGAATGGAAGGGCTTCTAGTAGGGGGCTGATGCTAGAATGGATGGGCTCCTGATAGGAGGTAGAGGATAAAATGGATGGGCTGCAGGTAGGGGGCAGATGCTAGAATTGATTTGGCTGCGTGTTGGGGTAAATGCTAGAATGGATGGGTTGCTGGTAATAGGCAGTTGCTTGAATGGATTGGCTGCTGGTAGGGGGCAGATGCTAGAATGGATGGGCTGCTGGTAGGGGGGGCAGATTCTACAATGGATGGGCTGCTGGTAGGGGGGTATATGCTAGAATGGATGGGCTGCTGGTAGGGTGGGCCAGATACTAGAATGGACAGGCTGCTGGTAGGGGGGACAGATGCTAGAATGGATGGGCTGCTGGTAGGGGTGCAGATGTTAGAATGTATGTGCTGCTGGTAGGGGGGAAGATGATAGAATATGAATGATGGCTGCTGGTAGAAGGGGCAGATGCTAGACTGGATGGGCTGCTTGTAGGGGTAGATGCTAGAATTGATGGGCTGCTGCTACCTGGGCAGATGCTAGAATGGATGAGCTGCTGGTAGGGGGGGCAGATGCAAGAATGAATGGGCTGCTGATAGGCGGGGCAGATAGTAGAATGAATGGGCTGCTGGTAGGGGGGGCAGATGCTAGAAAGGATGGCTGCTGGTAGGGGGGCAGATGCTAGAATTCATGGCAGCTGGTAGGGGGGCAGATGCTAGAATGGATGGGCTGCTGGTAGAGGGGCAGATGCTAGAATGGATGGGCTGCTGGTAGGGGGGGCAGATGCTAGAATGAATGGGCTGCTGGTAGGGGGGGCAGATGCTAGAAAGGATGGGCTGCTGGTAGGGGGGCAGATGCTAGAATTCATGGCAGCTGGTAGGGGGGCAGATGCTAGAATGGATGGGCTGCTGCTAGGGGAGGCAGATGCTAGAATGGATGGGCTGCTGGAAAGGGGGCAGATGCTAGAATGGATGGGCTGCTGGTAGGGGGGCCATACGCTAGAATGGATGGGCTGCTGGCAGGGGGCAGATGCTAGAATGGATGGGCTGCTGTTAGGGGGGCAGATGCTAGAATGGATGGGCTGCTGGCAGGGGGCAGATGCTAGAATTGATGGGCTGCTGGTAGGGGGGGCAAATGCTAGAATGGATGGGCTGCTTGCAGTGGGGGCAGATGCTAGAATGTATTGGCTGCTGGTAGTGGGCCATCCATACTAGCATCTGCGCCCTACCAGCAGCCCATCTATTCTGGCATCTGTACCCTACCAGCAGCCCATCCATTCTAGCAATTGCCCCCTACCAGCAGCCAATCCATTCAAGCATCTACCCCCTGCCAGCAGCCCATCCATACTAGCATTTACCCCCAACACGCAGCCCATCAATTCTAGTATCTGCTCCTTACCAGCAGCCCATCCAATCTAGCATATGGCCCCCTTACCAGCAGCCCATCCAGTCTGCATCGGCCCTTTTCAGCAGCCCATCCAGTCTAGCATCTGGCCCCCCTACCAGCAGCCCATCCAGCCTAGCATCTGGCCCCCCTACCAGCAGCACATACAGTCTAGCATCTGGCCCCCCTACCAGCAGCCCATCCAGTCTATCACCTTACCCCCTACCAGCAGCCCATCCAGACTAGATTTGGCCCCCCTACCATCAACCCATCCAGTCAAGCATCTGGCCCCCCTACCAGCAGCCCATCCAGTCTAGCATATGGTCCCTCTACAAGCAGCCAATCCAGTCTAGCATCTGGCCCCCCTACCAGCAGCCCATTCAGTCTAGCATCTGGCCCCCCTACCAGCAGCCCATCCAGTCTATCACCTTGCCCCCTACCAGCAGCCCATCCAGACTAGATCAGGCCCCCTACCATCAACCCATCCAGTCAAGCATCTGGCCCCCCCTACCAGCAGCCCATCCAGTCTAGCATATGGTCCCTCTACAAGCAGCCAATCCAGTCTAGCATCTGGCCCCCCTACCAGCAGCCCATTCAGTCTAGCATCTGGCCCCCCTACCAGCAGCCCATACAGTCTAGCATCTGGCCCTGCTACCAGCAGCCCATCCAGTCTAACTTCTGGTACCCCTACCAGCAGCCCACACAGTCTTGCATCTGCCCCCCCTACTAGCAGCCCATTCAGTCTAGCATCTGGCCCCCCTACCATCAGCCCATCCAGTCTAACATCTGGCCCCTCTACAAGCAGCCAATCCAGTCTAGCATCTGGCCCCCATACCAGCAGCCCATTGAGTCTAGCATCTGGCCCCCCTACCAGCAGCCCATCCAGTCTAGCTTCTGGCACCCCTACCAGCAGCCCATACAGTCTTGCATCTGCCAACCCTACCAGCAGCCCATCCAGTCTAGCATCTGCCCCCCCTACCAGCAGCCCATCCAATCTAGCATCAGCCCCCTACAAGCAGCTCTTCCATGCAAGCATCTGCCCCCCTACCAGGAGCCCATCCAATAAATCATCTGCCCCATACCAGAAGCCTATCCATCATAACATCTGCCCCAATGCCTGCACCCCATCCATCCTAGCATCTGCCTCTACAAGCAGCCCGTCCATTCTAGCATTTGCCCTCTACCAGCAGCCCATCCATTCTAGCCTCTGCCCTCTTCCACAAGCTCATCCATTTTAGCATCTGCCCCTTACCAGCAGTCCATCCATTCTAGCATCTGCCCCTACAGCAGCCCACCCATGTAGCATCTGCCCCTACTAGCAGCCCATCCATTCCAGCATCTGCCCCCTACCAGCAGCCCATCCATTCTAGCATCAGCCCCCTGCCAGCAGCCCATCCATTCTAGCATCTTCCCCATACCAGGAGCCCATCCATGCTACCATTTGCCCTTACCAGGAGCCCATCCATTCTAGCCTCAGTTCCCTACCAGAAGCCCTTCTATTCTAGCTTTTTCCCCTACTAGGAGCCCATCCAATCTAGCATCAGCCCCCAACCAGCACCTTTCCATCCTAGCATCTGCCCCCACAGAGCCATCAATTCTAGCATCTGCATCCTACCAAATGCCCAGCCATTCTATCATCTGCCCCCCCTACCAGCACCCCATCCATTCTAACATATGTCCCTCTTCCAGGAGACCATCCATTCTAGCATCTACCCCCTACCTGCAGCCCATCCATTCTAGCATCTGCCCCCCTAACTGAAGCCCATCCTTTCTAGCATCAGCCCCCTACCAGCAGCCCTTCCATTCTAGCATTTGCCCTCTAGCAACAGACCATCCATTCTAGCATCTGTCCCTCTTCCAGGAGCCCATCCATTCTATTGCCTGCCCCCTATCAGCAGACCATCCAGTCTAGCATCTGTCCCTCTTCCAAGAACCCATCAATTCTTCCATTTGCCTTCTTCCCGCAGACCATCCATTCTAGCATCTACCCCTACCAGTGGCCCATCCATTCTAGCATCTACCCCTCTTCCAGGAGCTCATCCATTCAAGCATCTGCCCCCTACCAGCAGCCCATCTATTCTGGCATCTGTACCCTACCAGCAGCCCATCCATTCTAGCAATTGCCCCCTACCAGCAGCCAATCCATTAAGCATCTACCCCTACCAGCAGCCAATCCATACTAGCATTTACCCCCAACACGCAGCCCATCAATTCTAGTATCTGCCCCTTACCAGCAGCCCATCCAATCTAGCATCTGGCCCCCTTACCAGCAGCCCATCCAGTCTAGCATCTGGCCCCCTTTCAGCAGCCCATCCAGTTTAGCATCTGGCCCCCTACCAGCAGCCCATCCAGCCTAGCATCTGGCCCCCTACCAGCAGACAATACAATCTAGCATCTGGCCCCCTACAGCAGCCCATCCAGTCTATTCATCTTGCCCCCCTACCAGCAGCCCATCCAGACTAGCATCTGGCCCCCTACATCAACCCATCCAGTCAAGCATCTGGCCCCCTACAGCAGCCATCCAGTCTAGCATCTGGCCCCTCTACAGCAGCCAATCCAGTCTAGCATTCTGGCCCCCTACCAGCAGCCCATCAGTCTAGCATCTGGCCCCCTACCAGCAGCCCATACAGTCTAGCATCTGGCCCTGCTACCAGCAGCCCATCCAGCCTAGCGTTCTGGCATCCCCTACCAGAAGCCCATACAATCTTGCATCTGCCCGCTACCAGCAGCCCATCCAGTCTACATCTGCCCCCTAACCATGCAGCCCATCCATCTAGTATCGCCCCTACAAGCAGCGCTTCCATGCTAGCATCTTTGCCCCCTCTACCAGAGCCATCCAAATTAATCATCTGCCCCTACCAGAAACCTATCCATCATAACATCTGCCCCAATGCCGCACCCCATTATTAGCATCTGCCTCCTACAGCAGCCCATCCATTCAGCATCTGCCCCTACCAGCAGCCCATCCATTCTAGCTCGCCCCTTCCAGAGCTCATCCATTTTAGCATCTGCCCCTACCAGAGCCCATCCATCTACATTTGCCCTACCAGCAGCCCACCATTAGCATTGCCCTACTAGCAGCCCTCCATTCTAGCATCTCCCCCTCAGCAGCCCATCCATCTAGCATCTGCCCCCACAGCACCTTCATTCTAGCATCTTCCCCACCAGGAGCCCATCAATTCTACATTGCTCTACCAAGCCCACCATTCTACCTCGCTCCCTACCAGAACCCTCCATTCTAACTTTTTGCCCCTCTCATACCCATCAATCTAGCATCGCCCCCAACCGAAGCCTTCCTCCTAGCATCGCCCCCTACCAGAGCCCTTTCATTCTAGCATTTGCCCTCTAGCACAGACCATCCATTCTAGCATCTGTCCTCTTCCAGGAGCCCATCCATTCTGTTGCCTGCCCCTATCAGCAGACCATCCAGTCTAGCATCTGTCCTCTTCCAAGAGCCCATCAATTCTTCCATTTGCCTTCTTCCAGCAGACCTTCCATTCTAGCATCTACCCCCTACCAGTCGCCCATCCATTCTAGCATCTACCCCTCTTCCAGGAGCCATCCATTCAAGCATCTGCCCCCTACAGCAGCCATCTATTCTGGCATCTGTACCTACCACAGCCATCATTCTAGCAATTGCCCCTACCAGCAGCCAATCCATTCAAGCATCTACCCCCTACCAGCAGCCAATCCATACTAGCATTTACCCCAACACGCAGCCCATCAATTCTAGTATCTGCCCCTTACTAGCAGCCCATCCAATCTAGCATCTGGCCCCTTACCAGCAGCCCATCCAGTCTAGCATCTGGCCCCCTTTCAGCAGCCCATCCAGTCTAGCATCTGGCCCCCTACCAGCAGCCCATCCAGCCTAGCATCTGTCCCCCTACCAGCAGCCATACAGTCTAGCATCTGGCCCCCCTACCAGCAGCCCATCCAGTCTTTATCTTGCCCCCTACCACAGCCCATCCAGACTAGCATCTGGCCCCCCTACCATCAACCCATCCAGTCAAGCATCTGGCTCCCCTAAGCAGCCCATCCAGTCTAGCATCTGGCCCCTCTACAAGCAGCCAATCCAGTCTAGCATCTGGCCCCCCTACCAGCAGCCCATTCAGTCTAGCATCTGGCCCCCTACCAGCAGCCCATACAGTCTAGCATCTGGCCCTGCTACCAGCAGCCCATCCAGTCTAGCTTCTGGCACCCTTACCAGAAGCCCATACAATCTTGCATCTGCCCCCGCTACCAGCAGCCCATCCAGTCTAGCATCTGCCCCCCTACCAGCAGCCCATCCAGTCTAGTATTAGCCCCCTACAAGCAGCCCTTCCATGCTAGCATCTGCCCCCCTACCAGGAGCCCATCCAATAAATCATCTGCCCCCTACCAGAAGCCTATCCATCATAACATCTGCCCAATGCCTGCACCCCATTAATCCTAGCATCTGCCTCCTACAAGCAGCCCATCCATTCTAGCATCTGCTCTCTACCAGCAGCCCATCCATTCTAGCCTCTGCCCTCTTCCACAAGCTCATCCATTTTAGCATCTGCCCCTACCAGCAGCCCATCCATTCTAGCATCTGCCCCTACCAGCAGCCCACCCATGTAGCATCTGCCCCCTACTAGCAGCCCATCCATTCTAGCATCTGCCCCCTGCCAGCAGCCCATCCATTCTAGCATCTGCCCCTGCCAGCAGCCCATCCATTCTAGCATCTTCCCCCTACCAGGAGCCCATCCATTCTACCCTTTGCCCTCTACCAGGAGCCCATCCATTCTAGCCTCAGTTCCCTACCAGAAGCCCTTCCATTCTAGCTTTTGCCCCCTACCAGGAACCCATCCAATCTAGCATCAGCCCCCAACCAGCAGCCTTTCCATCCTAGCATTTGCCCCCTACCAGCAGCCCATCCTTTCTATCATTTGCCTTCTTCCAGCAGACCATCCATTCCAGCATCTACCCCCTACTAGCGGCCCATCCATTTTAGTACCTGCCCCCTACTAGCAGACCATTCATTCTAGCATTTTCCCCCTACCAGCACCCCATCCATTCTAGTATTTGCCCCTACCAGCAGCCATCTATTCTAACATTTCCCTTTACAAGCAGACCATTCATTCTAGCATCTGCCCCCTACCAGGAGCACACCCATTCTAGCATCTGCCCCCTACCAGCAGCCCATCCTTTCTAGCATCTGACCGCTACCAGCAGTCCATCCATTCTAGCACCTGCCCCGTCCCAGCAGACAATCCATTCTAGCATTTGCTCTCTACCAACAGACCATCCATTCTAGCATCTTCCCCCTACCAGCAGACCATCCATTCTAGCATCTGCCCCCTACCAGCAGCCCATCCATTCTATCATTTGCATTCTTCCAGCAGACCATCCATTTTAGCATCTACTCCCTACCAGTAGCCCATCCCTTCTAGCATCTGACCCCTACCAGCAGTCCATCCATTCTAGCACCTGCCCCTACCAGCAGGCAATCCATTCTAGCATTTGCCCTCTTACAACAGACTATCCATTCTAGCATCTGCCACTCTTCCAGGAGCCCATCCATTCTAGCATCTGCCCCCTACCAGCAGACCATCCATTCTAGCATCTTCCCTCTTCCAGTAGCCCATGCATTCTAGTCAGTGCCGGCGTCAGCACTCGGTGTACCCAGGCAAGAGCCGGGGCCCTGAGCAGGCGGGGGGCCCACTGCCCTCGGGCACCCGGCGTGCTATGGCGCCAGTCAGCAGAGGAGAGCGGTGCCAGCGCCGCCACGCTTGCTCAGGGCCCCGGCACAATACTTACCTCTCCCCATGCCTCCACTGCAAGTCCTGTGTTTTCCGTGTCTCCTGGCTGTGATGTCTCAGGTCAGAGGGCGCCCTCTGCTGAGCAGTCACAGTGCAGAGCGGGAAGACGCCGAGCGGCGACGCTGGAGTCCGGAACAGAACAGCTGCAGCGGTAGCAGCAGGTGAGCAGTGAGGTGAGTATTTATTTATTTTTTTAATGTATGGAGGAAGCGTGGGGCATTTTATGGGGTGGGGAGAGACAGCCTGCATGGGGCACTATAAAGAGGGGAGTGACATCCTCCATGGGGCATTATATGAGGGGCACAGCCTGTCGTCCTGCATGGGGCATTATATGAGGGGCACAGCCTGACTGGTGCATTATATGGGGGCCAGTATTCTTTATGGAGCATTATATGAGGGCCAGTATTCTGTATGGAGCATGATATGAGGGCCAGTATTCTGTATGGAGCATTATATGAGGGCCAGTATTCTGTATGGAGCCTGATATGAGGGCCAGTATTCTGTATGGAGCATTATATGGGGGCCAGTATTCTGTATAGAGCATTATATGGGGCCAGTATTCTGTATGGAGCATTATATGGGGACAAGTATTCTGTATGGAGCATTATATGAGGGCCAGTATTCTGTATGGAGCATTATATGGAGACCAGTATTCTGTATGGAGCATTATATGGGGACCAGTATTCTGTATGGAGCATTATATGGGAACCAGACCAGTATTCTGTATGGAGGACTATGTGATGCCCATAATACTGTATGGAGGACTATGTGGAGCCCATAATACTGTATGGAGGACTATGAGGTGCCCATAATACTGCATGGAGGACTGTACTGTCTGGTCTGCACTGTGCGTTGTGAGAATTCGACGGTTTCTGAGCTATTGTAGAATTTACAATAGATATCACTCATGTAATGTAAGAAGTGAAATCTTTGGCCTTGTACTATCTATATATATATATATTTCTCCGCTGTATCTGTACATCATGAATCATGGTCTGTGTTAAAGGGGCCCAATAAGGCTTTTTCGCCCGGGGCCCACAAAAACCTGGAGCCGGCCTGATTCTAGTACCTGCCCTTTTTAAGTGCCCGTCTCACATAGCGAGATCGCTACCGAGATCGCTGCTAAACAGCGATCTCAGCAGCGATCTCGCTATTTCTGACACGTACCAGCGAGCAGGCCCCTGCTGTGAATTGCTGGTCGTGTCAGAAATGTCAGGACATTTTTTTGATCGCTAGTCTCCCGCTGACAGGCACGCATCGCTGCGTGTGACAGGCGGGAGACCAGCGATCCGCTGGTAACCAAGGTACACAGCGGGTTGCCAGGCGCGGGGCTGTGCCTGGAAACCCGCTGTGTACCTTGGATACCAGCGCCCTTATGCAGGGAGCTGGTAACCAAGGTACACGTCGGGTTTCCAGGCACCGCGCAGCACCTGGAAACCCGACGTGTACCTTGGTTACCAGCTCCCTGCATCAGGGCGCTGGTATCCAAGGTACACTGCGGGTAACTAAGCAATGTTACCCGCAGTGTCCCTGTGCTGATTGCTGCCCTGAGCTGCCTGTGTGGCAGTTCAGCAGCGATCATGTAGCGATACACCAGCGATCCTGATCGTTGTCAGGATCGCTGGTGTATCGCTATGTGAGACCCGGGCTTAACAGTAGACCATCCAATCTAGGATCTGCTCCCCCTACCAGGAGCCCATCCATTATTCCAGTAGTTCTGTAACATGTACGGCTGCAAGAAAATCAGAACACTGTAACATCCACACCCAAATGCCATGTGTGAGAAGATGAATCAAGTGGTAATAGACCTATTGAAGACCTTGCCTCTGGAAGAGAGAAATTTGTGGACAGAAAAGTAGCCAGATCTATTGGATGTTTACAATCACATTCCGGTTAAAGGGAATCTGTCACCCTAAATTGGCGGGATATTTAAATGATGGCAGTAAGGTCAGATGGGCGGTGTTTTGGGTACTTGCCTTAACATGTTGTTCGCTGCTGTCTCCATTATTTCTGGGAATTGTAGTCGTTGCCCTCCATATAACGCGCCTGTGCATTGCAATCTTGAATTGCGCACGCGCAGTATGCTTTGCCCACAGATTGCAATGCGCAGGCACGTTATATGGAGGGCAACGACTACAATTCCCAGAAATAATGGAGACAGCGGCGAACAACATGTTAAGGCAAGTACCCAAAACACCGCCCATCTGACCTGACTGCCATCATTTAAATATCCCGCCAATTTAGGGTGACAGATTCCCTTTAATTATAACAAATGTGCACAAGCCTACCTAGTGAGGGCAAGACATGGCAAATTACAAAGTGATTTGGACATGGGAATCCTGACACCTGAAGTGAGTTGTGATGTCAACAGATGCAGACTGGGATACTGAGCGGCAGCAACAGTACTACAATAATCTGTAGAAAAGAGGTTGTCTCAGGCAAGACAAAAACAAGAAAGAAATTACAACCACCATGCACCTGCAGTTCCCTTGTCTGGAGAACAGGTCATCAAAAGGAAAAGGCAGCTACACAAGCTTGATGACCAATGGGAAGCTGCGCCATATACCATTATGCCCTCGTACTTCGACAATACAAAGGTGTGCCTTATCAGTCAGGATGGAGGATAAAGCAAAACAGCAGTGTCCAGAGAGCACTGAAAATTGTGCCCTGACCACTTAAAGGGAAAGAAGTAGATAAGGGCATTCCTTCGGCAGTAGAAAAAGTGGAAGAAAAGGTCCGCACTGTACTTGGCGAGTTCCCGTTGAACTGGACAACAGTAAACCAGGCCATAGTAGTGGCCGTCTTGACCTTTGGCCAACCAAGAGTGCCTGAAACAGAGCTGTTCATCAGGATCAGCCTGAAGAACAGCCAGTTAAAGTGCCAGAAGGCACACCTGAAGTGTAATGTGAAAATCTGGCCCCTGCTATCGCTTTTTCTGTCACACCCACAGTGAGTGTAGGAAATCACTGAAGGTTACTGCCTACCTTACAAACACACATATTAGACAAGGCTAGATCACTGAGACACCTGCACTGTGTAAATCAGTCTGTAGTACTAGAGGTCAGATCCCATCCAGGTATATGGACTAACATGCTACTGTACTAGTATTGTAAAGAAGAAAATGTTTATAAGTACAACTTTTAACCATTCTGATTTCATTCTTTAAATGGACGATTGGGGCACTGTAATAGTGAGTGACCAGGACAATGCTTGTAAATAGGTAATATTTCTGACTAAAGAACAAAAACCGTGTGGCGTGGCAGAGGACGTGGTCCAAAAGGGAATCCAGCCATACCTTGTAGCCCGCCCAAGGCCTACGTTGACGGTTTGAGACGGGTCACTCACATTGAACTTTGTTAGGGTGAAAAAGTACACCCCATTTCAACACTTCCAAAAAAATTTATATATTGGATTTTACAATTCTTGTAAATCATTAAAATTCATGTTTTTCGCTTAGGTTTCCTCAGTACAGGAGTAATGATGAATTGTAGTAGGAGTGAATGTGGCACACCAGGAGTTTGATTTAAAAATTTACCTTGACTCCCTCCAGGAGAGAGTGATGTCATGCCTGAAAGCAATGAAGGATCCCTTTAACACGTATCACAGCATCCAACAGTTTTCTTACTCACGATCAGAAGGAGGAGCTGTAACACCTGATTTTCAGGAGAGCTTCTCTGGAATATTCTGGCTGGGGAGGAGTCAGGAGTGTGGCTGAGGGGACGAGAGAGGACAGACGTGTACAGACTAGCTGGGGAAAGAGGGGCTATAGAGAGCTCACTCACCAGGTCTGAGTACCAGAAACCAGACCCCGGAGTCTGAGGAGGATGAGTGGGTGAATTTAACTACCAGCTGCAGAATCCGAAGGACAGAAGACAGCAGGTCCTCTGTCACAATTAGGACTCTTCTACAAAGCAGCAGCACATGTGAGCTGGAGAATCCAGAGCTGAGTCATTCCTTAAGCTGGCTACAGCTGCCTGTTATGATTCTGAAGTTCCACCTAGACAAGAGACAGAGAGGAACTTGGACGGAGCTTATAGTGGCCAGTGCCTCAGAGAACAGTGATAGAAAGGAGACATCACTTCCCACCTGAAATAAGGGGATTCCAATTTGCTTTCAGACCAACCGAGTACCGCACCACCTGTAGTCAATGCCCTGCATACTTTGCCTGCAAAAACTGGGAGGAAAACTTTGGAAACTGCATCTGACTGTGTCTTCTGAAGTCCTTCCTGTTGCACACAGTAAACTCAGCTACATCTTCCAGCACCATTACTTCCTATACCGTGTCACTACCCTGAGACAAGCTTCACTTGTTGGAAGCTATTTCATCTCTGCTGCATCACAGCATCAGTCTCCGTCTGAGGATCTGCACTGCAGAGCTGGTCAGGTCAACTCTGACCAGATACCACAGGTGGCGTCACGAATACCTTACTACAAACTACCATCCCCTGTACAGAGGGGTGGGATTCAGCCGGTTCTCCCCGGTTCGATGGAACCGGTTGTTCAAAAAGCAGCCGGTTCCCCGAACTGGGGAGAATGAGAGCGGCGATCCGGTACTATTTTGCTGCTTTGCAGCAGCTTGTAGCTCCGCCGCCGCAACACACCGCCAGCCCCGGCCCCCGCGGACTGATCTGTCACTGTGCAATGCGGCGATTGGTTAGAGGCGCGCCGCGGCCATCTATCTTCAGTCACGAGGTGGAGTGGAGTCGAGAGGAGAGAGCAGAGCTGCAGAGTCTCGACTCTCTCTGAGCCTCTGAGGTACTGTGTGTGAGCAGCTGCCTGAGCTGCGACGCTGCCTGCCTGGCTGGGGCTGGCCTGGCCCTGGACTATTTGTGCAGACGCAGTATGTGCCGCAGGCTGATGTTTGGGGGGCAGTACACGGTACACCACTCCGATAATCTGATCATATCCTCATTGTTATTATTACCATCACTGTTTATCTCTGCGCCTCATGTGCCCCCGTATCCTGTACCCCTCGTTATCATTACTAGGCCCCGTGTCCTCCTCTTATCTCTGACCCTCCTGCCCTGTAAACAGCTCTGACTGTGACCACTTTGTTCTCCTTCCCCTGGTACCTTATGTACCCCTTTATCTTTGGCCCCTAAAACCTCTTGTTCTCTGCCCCTTCCGATTTGTGAATCCAACTTTATATCTTCCCGGTGCACCCCTCTTTATCTCTGCCAGGTTTGCACTGTGAACCCACTCATTATCTGTGTCCCTCCTGCTCTATGTACCCCTCTTTCTCTGTGCCCTATCCTTCACTGTTTCCCTCTCTCTCTTCCCTCCTCCTGTCCTATGCACCACTTTCTCCGTGCCCCCTCTTGCCTTGTGTACCTTATTTTCTGTGCTCCCTTCACCTACTTTTTGTACCCCTTTCTCTGTGCCCCTTGCAGCCATGTGTACCTCTTTTTCTGTCCTATCCTACCCTTGTACCCCTTTCTCTTTGCCTCCTCCTGTCCTGTGTTTCTTTCTCTGTGCCCTCCCTGCCTTTTGTACCCCTTTCTCTGTGCCCCCACCTGCCATGTGTTTCTCTTTCTATGCGCTACTCCTGCCCTGTGTACCCCTTCCTTTTCTGTGCACCTTCCTGCCCTATGTACCACTCTTTCTTTGTGCCCCTTCCTGCCCTGTACACCCGATACTCTGCCCCCTCCCCTGTGCACCCCTTTCTCTGTGCACATCTTTTTCTGCGCTCCCTCCTCTGTGCACCTTTCTCTGTGCCACCTTCTCCCCGTGCACCGCTTTCTCTGTGCCCCCTCCTGTCCTGTGCACCCTGTTCTCTGTGCCCCCTCCTGTCCTTTGCACCCCATTATCTGTGCCCCTCCTGTCCTGTTCACCATTCTCTGTGCCCCTCCTGTCCTGTGCACCCCGTTCTCTGTGCCCTTCCTGTCCTGTGCACCCCTTTCTCTGTGCCCCCCTTTTTCTGTCCCCCTCCTCTGTGCACCCCTTTCTCTTCCCCTCCTCCTGTGTGCATATGTTTGAGGAAAAGGTGTGTGTGTGAATGGGTGTGGCTTTAAAAATGGGTGTGTCTTAAAAGGGTGTGGCTTTAAATGGGTGTGGTTTACCAACGCACAAACACAGAACCTGTTGTTAAAAATTTGAATCCCACCCCTGCCTGTACATATTCCCCTTTTATTCGCCCACCAGGGCTAGGAACAGGGTCACTGCCACTGTGACACATCCCCTGTAACACACCGGCCCTGTGCCGAGTATCCCACTGCCCTGGCTGCCGATCCAAGTGAACTGCATTTGTGTTCTCTACTATTGTATCCTCAGTGTGGTGGTTTGTTTATGAATCTTTTTGTTTTGCCTATAATAAAGGTCTTGGGATTGTTCGCAATTCTCTTGCTCTGTTGATTGTGTGATAACGGAGACGACCCCCGTGACAAAAGGCATTTTTCATTTTTATGAAGGTGAGATCAACAACATTTTACGTATATATATCAGGAGTCACACACAGACGCTTCCAGTCTCCGTATCAATAAGATAAAAAGCAGTAAAAGTGTAAAGTATGGGAAGCGTACAGCTTTATACAGTGTAGTTTTAATTGTCAATATACGTCTACATTGCATTAATAACATACAGACAGACGGTCACACGCTCAGTATCCATTAGATAACAATTAGAAAAAGGGTACTGTATTGCAACCCAACAGCTGTATACAGTGGCTGGGTAATTGTAAATCTCTGTATATATTTTTGGAGGCACACAGAGACGCTCAATGTCTCAGTATGGATAAGACAATAATATAATAAGAAAAATGGGGTAGTGTTTTCAGCATATTCAAGGAACAGATGGAGTATTGTTATGTTTTGGTAGCTGAGGAGAGTAAGCAAAAACGGCAATACACCAGAGAGGCTGGAACCTATTGATTGCAGTAACCTGAGCTAACCACATAACTAGAGGTAGCCGTGGAGCGTTCCTACGTTGATCCTAGATGCCTCGTCACAGCCTGAGAGATAACTACACCTAAAGGCAGAAAGATGAAAGCTATCTGCCCCGGAGCAGATCCCCAAACAAAATAAGAAGCCCCCAAACATGTAATGGCGGTTAGACAAGAAGAAACACGGACACAGACAGAAAATAGAATGAGCAAACGCTGGGGCCCAATCTGTCTAGACAGAAAAGTACAGGAAAGGATACTCACTGCAATCCAAAAAAACCCCTAAAAAATACCAACTCTACTGATTGCAAAAACACCTGAGATCACACGACCTCTACCACCTAAATCAGTTCTCTGGTGTAACAAAACTAAGCCGCAGCCACTGAAAAAACAGGAAAAAGCAAATGAACAAACAACAGTGGCTCCAGATAAACTGAGAGGAGCACAAGCCCCTCGGAGGGGACCTGGCTGACCTCCACAGAAGTGCAGGGAACGATGCAAAAAGCAAGCACAAAAATAAAAGCAGAAAATATCTTATGATAGCAGAAGATGCAGGCAAGACTCAGCAAGTTTCCAAATGAACCAGGAACCACAATTGAGACAAGAACAATTGATCACCGGCAACCATCATGGGAGGGAACCTCCCTTATATCAGACCAGTCCGTGATCCCAGATTGCCACTCCTCGCTGAAAGGTTCAGTACTGTCAGTAACCACCAGAGGGAGCCTCTGCTCAGAAACCATTTTTAGCACATTCATAACAGAGAATAATGCAAAAATTTTAAAACTACGTATATATTTCATGAGGCCCACAGACACGCTCACAGGCTGAGTATGGATAACATATTAATCCAATAATAAAAATGGGAACTGTAGCAGCATATTAAAGGCATATATGTGGTATTATGAAAAAATAAAACATCTCTGTATATATTTAAGGAGGCAGACAATGATGCTCAAAGGCTCAGTATCCATTACACAAGAATCTAAAAAGCTTAAAAAGGCCACTATATCATTCTTAAACCAGGACTTTTGGCTAAGATCAAGTGTATTATCTTTCCAAAATATGGCTTGCTCCTACCAGTCGTGTACATTCCTACACAATACACAGTGGGTTGTTGCACTTGCTAGTACGCCAGGTGGCTCACGCATCCATCTGGTGGAAAGCATGGCCCCTCAGGATCAAAGTCAGTAGGCTGTGTAAGTGTGACGGCTTAGGTTGCGATGTGCCCCAGGAATTGGTTGCCCTGGTGGGATTCTGAGCTTGCTTTGAGTCACATCCTTCACGTAAAGCACCTGGAGACTCTCAGTAACCCCACCCCCCCCGTATTCCTGGCCTTCTGGTCAGGATGGGTAATTTTTTTAAACATGGTTAAAGGTCAGGACAGCTTTGGCCGGAGAACCCAACATGAAACAGGGCTCACAGCTCCACTACCGTGGCAGTGTGGTTGGATACTGTGAGCACGAAAACTTATCTCCCCCGGCATCGGCTACGGAGAGCATCAAAGATCACTGTTGCCTATACTGTGGCCTAGGCAGTACTGTCCCAACCCCGCTTTCCCCTGTGGACACTACATGCAGCACATTCACCCAGGTCGCAGAAGGGACACCGGCCCATTAGCCTATTCTATAACTTCCGTACTCAGATAGCAAGCCGGAGGCAGTGTCATCTCTAGGAGTCTCAGCTACTGAACATCAATTATCTTTGCCGAAAACGTGTCGATATAATAGCAAGGAAAAGAAGAGCAGACGTTATACCACAGGTTCCGTGGCTACTTGCTTGGGACAATGATTGCAAGGTGTTGTCAGGAAGGAGAAAAGAGTAATCCTACACCGTGAGACAACAGAGAAAGGAACATATTTAAAGGAATCAGTGAAAGTTGCCTTCCCAATTTACCGGTAAGTTTGCTGAGCCCCTCACCTGGAGGACACTGTACCAAGCATGCATGTGTGCACACCTGAACTCGGATTAAAGCCTTGGAAAATGCACATCCCTTTAAGATCCCTGCTGACTCTTTGCACCTACATCCGCTGAGATTCACAGGTGACTCATCATCGCACAGGAAATGTGGACCAAAATATAGAATAGCAGTTGGTGTACCTGGAGAACAGTGGGGAATTTTAAATGCAAGTATATTCGTGGGTGAATGGGTGGCTTACATTGCAGCACTACACAGATAGGGATTTACAATAAATATTTGGTAACTGTACAGTAATACTAAAATGGGTAGTCCAAAATCAAAGTGTGGAGTCATATGCCTTTGTGATTTTAGGCTGGACTTTTGTGTACTATATTAATTATAGAATCCGGCACTCAACTTAGAATTATTTGTAATTTATTGCATATATTGCTGCAAGGATTGGTAATCAATAGCAATCAAAACGTTTCGGTCCACATGCGGACCTTCATCAGTTGCTATAAATTAAATAAACAAGACAAGGTTCAGATGTGATAATAACAAAATAAAGTATATACATAAATATTACATGGTCAAAGAAATCCATTAATAGTATAAACATATCGGAAGTCATAGCATATTCAGCACAGTCAGAACTCATAAGCGTAATATAGAGATATTCAAAAGATGCAGACATTACCGTTATTGATCACTGAATGTGCTCAGAGCCGAACTTTACAGAGATACGGCCTAAAGTAATGAATGATAGGGTGTAATTGTGACGCTCATTATTATATGGTGAGGGTAGTGAATAGATGATATCATACCATATAATGAGAGTGGATGTCCAATCCAATTAGATATGGTCACAGCCTAAAATGAACGTGGAGAGATGAAATGTGATGCCCTCAGAGAACATGGGCGCAAGAGGTGGCCAGTAGTCTTACCTAGTGCAGCGTTCTGCCGACGCAGTGTCCACCGCTAGTCTGAGGCTGTAAGGGTGAGGGCCATCTTATGAGCAGAGCGCTCGTGGAAGGGGGTGTGTCATTACAGCCGGAAGTGCCCGGTAAGCTGTAGTCAGCTGAGGAGGCGTGCGGTCTCACTGGAGACCGGAAGTGACTAAATCTAGGGCGGTCTATGCGTTCCATGTGAGGGAAAGCTTGCGTTCCAAGCCATATTGTAGTCATCTAGGGACATATAGTGTAGATAGAATCGTCAGACAATAAGGTGAGCGTCACACTAAAGGTGCAGCACCTCTGTTAAGAGGTAAATATCATTCAGAGGTGGATATTGAGGATCCAGTAAAGATATCGTTACATTCAATATAAACGGCTCTGAAAGAAGAATGAGACACAATTAGCTACATGATAATTGTCACAGTCATTATATAAAGGACAATAAATCAAAAGCCCTGTTCAAGCCCTTTGGTACCAACGTTTCAAGTGCGTGAATCCAGAATGATTCACGTCGCTTGAGAAGTAATGTTCTATCACCCCCATGTCTGAGGGGGGGGGACGGAATCAATTACCTGGTATTTAAGTTGGGAAATGGAATGATCCATGGTGTGGAAATGACTTGGAATAGGGAGGAGGAAGTTCTGGCATCGTATAGTGCACTTATGTTTTGAAATACGGTCCCTGACCGATTGTGTGGTTTCGCCCACGTAAAGTATTCCACAGGGACATTTAACAATATATACTACATATGAAGATTCACATGTGTAGTAGTCCTTAATGTAAAATGTCTTACCTGTTCTTGGGTGCTGGAACCTACCTCCTTTTATTACATTACTACACTGAGCATAGTGTAAACAGGGATAGGTACCAGTTCTTGGTGTAGAAAGAAACCGTGTTTGCGTTTATGAATCGGACCGATGTCCGCACGGACAAGACAATCTTTCAAATTGGGTGGCCTTTTGAAACAGGGTAAGAAGGGGACTTGAAACTCTACTATGTCAGGGTATGCAGAAGCTAGGAGTGACCAATGTCGTCTTATGGATTTGTGGAGGATGAAAGCGAAAGGGTGGAAAGAATTGACAAATGGAATACGCTGTCCGGTCTCAGTTTGTCGACTATGGGATGGTGAATTTTTAGCTCTCTACAATAGAGGAGAAGGATAGCCACGTCTGGAGAATTTGAGGGACATATCAGTCAGGCGTTGGTCTCGTGTGTAATTATCCGAAACTATGCGATTTACTCGCTGGAACTGAGACTTGGGTATGGAGCGTTTCACTGCGGGTGGGTGAAAGCTCGTGTAATGTAATAGGCTATTCCTATCGGTATTTTTGACATAGAGGTCGGTTGTTAGATGTCCATAGGAGTCCTTGTGGACCATGGTGTCCAGGAAATTAATAGAGTCCAAGTTATGTGACAAATAGTGTTGAGCGATACTGCTCGATATCTAAAAATATCGTATCGAAATGGTATCGCCGATATCACTAAATATCGTCGATATCCGATTCCGATACCGGAAGTCCAATGTAAGTCTATGGGAACAAAAAATCGCAACCAAAAAAACCCTTTCTTTCGTTGTAAACACAAAATATACACACATAGAATACATATATATATATATATATATATATAATATAATGTCATTGTGACATATATATATACATATATTTATAGTTTATACACTTCTACATAGTAAAATAGACTCTGATTCAATTGCCGGGTAAAGCCGTGACATACCCCATAGAAGTCGACGGGCTCGGTGCCGAGTACCCCCAAAACCTCTGGCTCTGTGCGACTCAACTTGGGCGTCACAAACAGGATTCTGTAGCTCGCTATAAGCGAGTCCTGTGTGCCTGAATTGAACTGGTTTTGTGCTTGAGAATTGCTAAAATCATCAGAGAATGTATTTGCCATTTTTCCGCCATATCTGCGTCACGACGAGGCACTGGTGAAGAAGAAGGGCGTGCTCTTCGTGGGTGTACACTCACTCAGTGGCGTGAAAACGATGGCCGACCACTCTAAATGGTACTGCAATGTAAGATCGTGCCCCACAGCTCTTCAGTTCCGCCTCCTCAGTGTGCGGAAACTAACACGAAGGTCCCGCCTCACTACAAAAGAGGGGCCCTCTACAGATGCTAATGACACATGTGACTTGGCAGAGATGGCTAATGGACACGAGCAGAAGTGTGAAGGGATGGAGCAGTCAGAGCTCTCCCCCCACGGAAGCGACCCGATCGCCACGGAACCACCGTTGGGCACTCGGCCTGGAAACCCTCCTACGCTGCAAGAAGCGGAGGATACCCTAAGAGGCCTGGCCCGGCACCGGGAGGAGGTCGCCAGGATGGAAGCCAGCTGGCGTGCCCTAAAACTAAACTTGGAGCGGCGCCAATCCCTCTTACCTGAAGTGTCTGTACCGGAAGGTGAGGCACCCGTTCTAGTAGAGGAGACGTGCGGGCATCCCAGCCCTTGCAATGTGATCCGGTTGACGTTGTCGCAGTGGAGGCACCCGTTCCTGCAAAAAACTCTGCACCGGCAGCACCCCAGATCCCGCTGTCTGCCCCTGTCGCTGAGACAGAAGAAGCGACACCCGTCCTCATGGAGGAGGCCGCTGCAGGCACCAGAGGTCTACCTGTCTGTACCGGAGCCCCGACTGTCATCTGTTCCAGAGCCGGCTGCTTACTCCGCAGGTGAGCGCCACCAGGACTGGGGGGCGCCAGGAGAGCTGCCGCAAACCGGACATCGTAAACTGCAGTTTGATGGTGGAGACATGGAGATGCTGGAGGAGAATTACAACCGGCGTCAGGAGGAAGAGTGGAGACGTTGGGAGAAGGAAGCAGAGCGACAAAGGAGCAGCGCGAATCCCAGAAGCTTCGCCAACGTCACATCGAGAAGGACCGGGCAGATAAGGACCGATGAGAAAAGATAAAGGTACCCTGAGGGAGCCGCGGCGTAAGGGTGCAGTACGGAGCTTTAAATTGAAAGGTGGTTGGGGCTTCATCCAGGAGCCTGGACTTTATTTAGAAGTCTTTGTGACCCGGCGGGACGTGGAGACTCACCTCCCAGAAGGACACCCGGGGAGGGACCTGTTGCCAGGAGACTTGGTGACTTACACCCGACACTGGGGTTACAATGGATGGTATGCCCTAAATGTTACCAGGTGCGACCCCTACTCCCCAGAGTGTCAGGAACCTGTGAGACCCTCGGAGCCTTCAGCCTCCCACATCCAGGCCTCTGCACAAGTGCCCACCCCACGCTGTAAATCTCCCCAGCCTCCCTCAGTGGTCTCCTCAGCAGCCCCAGCTATGGACATGATAACTATAGCTGGCCCGTACCCGGCGCCTGTTAGGCCCCCTGGGGTTCGTTCAGTCCGGGACATAGGGGTCCAGACCCGGAGGGAGATGAAAGAGGTGGCCACACAGACCCAGATAGCGGGTCACGACTTGACTGTACAGGCCACACGACGTCATCAGGTCCTGGTGGTCCTTGGTGTCTCGGATGTTTGGCAAGCATCAGAAGAGTACCAGGTGGTACCTGGAACACCCCTGCCAAAGAATTATAAATAACCCGGACAGGGTTCCTGTATGTAAATAGTTAAATTGTTGATGTACCCGGACGGGTGAATGTTCATATAAAAGTTTTTTAATTTAATAAAAAAAACAACAACACAGTTTTCATTACTTTTATTAGAGTCTCATCCTGCGACGCCATCGATCTCCTGTAAAAAAATGAAAAAAAAAACCAGCAGTATACCACCTGTCCGACGCAGTCCATAGTAACGAGTGTCCCACGACGATCCAGCTCTGCTACATCAGAATGACAGGCAGAGCCTGTCATCCCGGCGCAGCACAGCTGATTACCTGCTTCCCCGGCGGTGACGTCATCGGACTGACTGCTTTACGGCCGGGATTACCCAGCAGTCACTGCAGTTATCGCGAAAAACTGCATGTGACCGCCAGGGAGAAGATAATGGCGGCCATCAAGCAGTCCAGGACGTGACCGCCGGAGATCTTCTGCCAGGTAAGTGCCTCTGACTCCTGACAGACCCGACCGACGGACACTCACAGTGACAGTGACAAATCCGATTCCGGTATTCGATATGACGAAAATATCGGTATTCGGAATCGAAAGGCCGATACAGCTAATATTGGCCGATATCCGATATTTGCAGTATCGTATCGCTCAACACTAGTGACAAAGCAAAATGTGATACCCGGCCAGGCTTCATTCAGAATGGAGTGAAATTGTATTAATGACTCCAATGTACCACTCCAAAGGAGAAGACATCATCAATGTAGCGTTTCCACAACAAAATGTTGTGGATGTATAAAGGATGTTTGTGGATGATGGAGTTTTCAAAATCTGCCATGTACGTATTAGCGTACGGAGGTGCTACATTCGAGCCCATCGCGGTCCCCGGCACTGTAAATAATATGTATTCTGAAAGAGGAAAAAGTTATGGTATAATATGATGGTAAGAAGATCAATGCATAGATTTACTGGGTCATCTGTCATTTCTGTGGATGTAAGTAGACGATGTACTGAATTGATTCCATCTATGTGAGGGATGGAAGTATATAGATCTTTCACATCCATAGTGACCAAAATCGTGTCAGGTGGTACCGTGCCTAGTGCTCTGATAGCACGTAGAAAGTCGCCGGTATTAAGGATAAAAGATGGGGACTTCTGAGTGAGTGGAGTGAGTATCTTTTCCAAAAATTTAGCAATTGGAGCAAGTATAGAGTCCATAGATGCCACTATCGGTCTGCCTGGAGGGTTGTTTAGATCCTTGTGAATTTTCGGTAGGGTATAGAATACGGTGTAATTGGATATTTTTTACGAAGGTAGTCACAAGTTTCAGGGTCCAAAATCTCCTTTTGGAAGTATTTGGAGAGGACTGTGTCAATTTTTTGGGAAATCTCTAGGGTTGAATCCCTTAATAGGGGTGTATATACAGAAGTATCTGTCAATTGTCAGAGAATCTCTTGGATATAGTTGTGCCTGTGCATGACGACAAGGCTCATGTCGGCTTTGTCGGCTGGTTTAATAATAAGATCAGGGTCTTCCTGAAGAGATCTGAGGGCCTGCTTTTCTACTATAGAGAGATTGAAGGGGTAGTGGAGCCTGCCCCTTTCGATGTCTTTCCTAATGTTATCAAATGAATTTTGCACAAAATTGATGAACGTCTCAAGTGCATGTGAGCCTGCGGGTGGGTGGAAAGTACTCTTGTTTCGTAGGCCTAGAAGAGTTATAGAAAGAACACCCCCCTATACGAGCGCTCTGCTCATAAGACGGCCCGCACCCTTACTGCCTCAGACTAGCGGTGGACACCGCGTCGGCAGAACGCTGCACTAGGTAAGACTACTGGCCACCTCTTGCGCCCATGTTCTCTGAGGGCATCACATTTCATCTCTCCACGTTCATTTTAGGCTGTGACCATATCTAATTGGATTGGACATCAACTCTCATTATATGGTATGATATCATCTATTCACTGCCCTCACCATATAATAATGAGCGTCACAATTACACCTTATCATTCATTACTTTAGGCCATATCTCTGTCTGTAAAGTTCGGCTCTGAGCACATTCAGTGATCAATAATGGTAATGTCTGCATCTTTTGAATATCCCTATATTACGCTTATGAGTTCTGACTGTGCTGAATATGCTATGACTTCCGATATGTTTATACTATTAATGGATCTCTTTGACCATGTAATATTTATGTATATACTTTATTTTGTTATTATCACATCTGAACCTTGTCTTGTTTATTTAATTTATAGCAACTGATGAAGGTCCGCATGTGGACCGAAACGTTTTGATTGCTATTGATTACCAATCCTTGCAGCAATATATGCAATAAATCACAAATAATTCTAAGTTGAGTGCCGGATTCTTTAATTAATATTGTCACGGTGTGGGAACCTATCTTGGCACCTCCTCATCATAGCTGTGCACATGCTTTTTCTTAGGACGTTTGAGTACTGACTTTCACATTTTTGTTCTCAGTGGACCATGGTGATCAGTCACAAAGGAGCGTTACACTTCTGTACTTTTAATACATTCAACCTTGCATTTTGGTGGATCAGGGTCTGGGATTTTGTGCCTTGAAACATGAAGCTGTCCTCTGGCACCAAAACCCTTCACAGTCGGCACCTCAACCTGATAATAAGCCTTTGTATTTAACCATCAGTGCACTGCAGTAATAGAACCACCACTCATACGCCCATTAAATTTCTGAAACATTTTCAAAATTACCTTCCGGTTTGTCACCGAGCTTCTGTGACCTCCATCAACCTGAATTTCGTAAGGTTATAATGTGCCTCCGTGTAAAAATTTATGGAAGCTGCCACATTTTAGGCATGTTACAACTATTAGAAATGCAAATGAGATTGCCTTCACAAAAGACGTTCCCAACTGATACAGATGTTCAATAAGGCCTTGGTAGCATCTACCTATTCGGGAGGAAAAGAAGTACACTCAGAAAAGGGACATAATACTTATGAAGTTCTGAGTCATTAGGAATCCTTCCTGCAGCTACTGCCTTGGGACAATGATTGCGAGGTGTTGGCAGGAAGGACAGGGGAGTAATACTACACCGTGAGATGACACAGAAAGGAACATATTGAAAGGAGTCCTGGAAAGGTGTCTTTACAATGTACCTGGGAGTTTGCTGAGCCCCTCACCTGGAGGATACTGTACCAAGCGGGCATATGTGCACACCTCAACTCGGAGTAAAGCCTTGTAAACTGCTCCTGAATGTGTGATCTAAATTTGTTCCTGCAGCACCTTGTACACACTGCTACATCTAACAGCACCATTCATCCACCAAAACATACTTCAGTCCTGAGGCAAGAAGCTGTGCCTGTGGCGAGCTAGTCAAACTCTGCTGCTTCACCACCAGTTTCTGAGGATCTGCACTGCAGCGCCGTTCAGCTTTGACCAGAAACCACAGGTGGCGTAACCAACAGTGTAATACAAAATCTAATCCTCCCCTGTAAATAATTCCCCTTTTCATTGAACAGCCATGGTCACTGCTGGCATGACTCATCCCTTTAACACACCGGCAGGGTACAGAGTACCCTAGTGCCCTGGTGGGCGATCCACTTGCAGGAGCCTATAGGCAGACTCACACTCAAAGGGTCAGTATGGATGACACAAGAATAGAACAATTTTGTTGGTGGAGGAGGTAGTAGATATTGCTGTGAGAATTGTTCAGCTCCGTATCTATTTACGAAGAAAAACTGGCAGCCAGAGTCCCAGTCTGGCTACCACCCAATTCAGCAAAGCAGGAAACTGAACTGCATAACGACATTCCAGATGTAGATATTGCTGTGTGAATTGTTCAGCTCCGTATCTATTTACAGAGAAAAACTGGTAGCCAGAGGCCCAGTCTGGCTACCACCCAATTCTGCAAAGCAGGAAAGTGAACTGTAGAACTTCAGTCCAGCTGTAGATATTGTTGTGTCAATTGTTCTGCTCCGTATCTACTGTATTTCCACAGGAACACCCATACTCGGAGTCCCCAGTTTGGCTAACACCCAAATTGAAAACCGGAAAGTTTACTCTATCGGTACAATACAGCTGTATACATTGTTGGTGGAATTGTTCATCTCCGTATCTATTTACGGAGAAAAACTGTTAGCCAGAGGCCCATTCTGGCTAACACCAAATTCTGCAAAGCAGGAAAGTGAACTGTATAACTACAGTCAAGCTGTAGATATTGCTGTGTGAATTGTTCAGCTCCGTATCTATTTACGGAGAAAAACTGGTAGCCAGAGGCCCAGTCTGGCTACCACCCAATTCTGCCAAGCAGGAAAGTGAACTGTCTAAGTACAGTACCAGCAGTAGATATTGCTATGTGAATTGTTCATCTCCGTATCTATTTACGGAGAAAAACTGGTAGCCAGAGTCCCAGTCTGGCTACCACCCAATTCTGCAAACCAGGAAAGTGAACTGTAGAACTACATCCCAGCTGTAGATATTGTTGTGTCAATTGCTCAGCTCCGTATTTATTTCCGCAGTAACACCCATACTCAGAGGCCCAGTTTGGCTAACACCCAAATTGAAAAGCAGGAAAGTTTATTGTATTAGTAGAATTCAGCTGTATACATTGTTGGTGGAATTGTTCTTCTCCGTATCTATTTACGGAGAAAAACTGTTAGCCAGAGGCCCAGTCTGGCTAACACCAAATTCTGCAAAGCAGGAAAGTGAACTGTATTACTACAGTCCAGCTGTAGATATTGCTGTGTGAATTGTTCAGCTCCTTATCTATTTACGACAAAAAACTATTAGCCAGAGGCCCAGTTTGGTTAACACCCAATTCTGCCAAGCAGGAAAGTGAACTGTCTAAGTACAGTACAGCAGTAGATATTGCTGTGTAAATTGTTCAGCTCCGTATCTATTTACAGAGAAAAAATGGTAGCCAGAGTCCCAGTCTGGCTACCACCCAATTCTGCAAAGCAGGAAACTGAACTGTATAACTACAGTCCATCTGTAGATATCTCTGCGTGAATTGTTCATCTCCGTATCTATTTACGGAGAAAAACTGGTAGCCAGAGGCCCAGTCTGGTTATCACCCAATTCTGCAAACCAGGAAAGTGAACTGTAGAACTACATTACAGCTGTAGATATTGTTGTGTCAATTGTTCAGCTCCGTATCTATTTCTGCAGGAACACCCACACTCAGAGGCCCAGTTTGGCTAACATCCAAATTGAAAAGCAGGAAAGTTTATTGCATCAGTAGAATTCAGCTGTATACATTGTTGGTGGAATTATTCTTCTCCGTATCTATTTAGGGAGAAACACAGTTAGCCAGAGGCCCAGTCTGGCTAACACCCAATTCTACAAAGCAGGAAAGTGAACTGTAGAACTACATTCCAGCTGTAGATATTGTTGTGTCAATTGTTCAGCTCCGTATCTATTTACGGAGAAAAACTGATAGCCAGAGGCCCAGTCTGGCTACCACCCAATTCTGCAAAGCAGGAAAGTGAACTGTAGAACTACAGTCCAGCTGTAGATGTTGTTGTGTTGATTGTTCAGCTCTGTATCTATTTACGGAGAAAAACTGTTAGCCAGAGGCCCAGTCTGGCTAACACCAAATTCTGCAAAGCAGAAAAGTGAACTGTATAACTACCTGTCCAGCTGTAGATATTGCTGTGTGAATTGTTCATCTCCGTATCTATTTACGGAGAAAAACTGGTAGCCAGAGGCCCAGTGTGGCTGTAAGGTTCTTTGTCTCTTTTGACATGTTCCTTGAAACTGTTTTCCGTCGGCCATTTTGCTTACTGTCTTTCTGCAGCTCTTGCCCTCAGTTAATATGGAGTTTCCAGTTTTCATGTTCCCGCCCTGATTCTCTCCCTCTTGCTTCTTAAGCAGCCTCAGCTGAACAATCAGTGCTCCTGAATCAAGCCTCAGTCAGCCTGTGACCTGACTCCTGGAAACCTAGGATTTTGGACTCCAGCTATTTCCTACTGAGGAACTTTGGAACACTTTTGGACTTTGGAAACCTGCTGTCTGGTGAATCCATGTTTGCAGAGGAATTACGGTACAGAGAAGAGATCCTGAACCTGCTTGGAGATTTATTGTAGTGCTTGAAGTTACTCTGGCCTGCTGTGTCTCCTGTCGCTGTTCCTGCAAACTGTGTGACCTTTTCTGCATGCTTGTATGAAGTAATACAAGTCATTTCATATCAACCTATGTCTCATGTGTTTTCCTCGCACCCAAGCACAAGACGCTATAGGAACTGTACACTATACATGACAAGATTCAGGAGACAATGTTTAGTGTCTGCTGGGTCTGGGAAAGCCGTGTCTGCTGTGATTGTGGATATCAGATGTCCGTTTAATACCTTCTGTGATGACAGTGGTTGTGACTTCTCACAACCATTCCAGGTGAGCGCATTCCCTTAAATGTTACTCTGGAGTGTTACCACAGGTAAACACTATTGTTTTTTTTTTTTTCCTTTTCTCTTCTCCTTCCAGCACTTCTGCCTTAAAAGATCTGGAAGATGGAGGCCCGCATAAAGGAGCTTTGCGGAGTGACTGATACAATCCTTTCAGATGTACAGACTTTAAAGACCCGTTTTGCAAGCCTACAGGACCTCACTAATCATAATTTGCAAGTGTTTGGACAAACTACTCAGGAATTACGAGCCAGGATTGAGGCTCTAGAGGAACGAGTCCAGGCTCCTGCCATAACCCCGAGTTCTGGGATCCCCAAGTTACCTCCTTTTCGTTTTGGCGGTGAACGTGAGAAATTCAGGGATTTATTAACCAATGCAATCTATTTTTCTCTGCACATGCTTCACAATTTCCCACTGAACGATCCAAAGTGCTTACTATAATCATGTTGCTTACCAATAAGGCTTTGATGTGGGCAAACCCTCTGATTGAGACTGAGGATGATTGTTTGAATCACCTTGATGCTTTTATTTCAGCCATGGGGCAGGTGTTTGATGACCCCAATCGAGGTGCAACAGCTGAAGCAGCCATGTTAACTTTGCGCCAAGGTAAGCGTTCAGTAGCCGAATATGCCCTGGATTTCAGGAGATGGGCTCTTGATACCACTTGGGACACTTCCGCTAAAAAATCTATTTTTCGGAAAGGGTTGTCTCCACTGATTAAGGATGAACTTGCTCGTGCCGACCCTCCCACTGCGTTAGGTGACTTTATTAACTATTGTATCCGTATTGATGCTCGTCTGACTGAACGCAGACAAGAGAGATGGTTCGAAAATAATCGCACTAAACCTTTTCCTACCTCCCTCCTCAGCTAAGGAACCTTTGAGTAGGATCACAAGGGAACCAGAACCTGAACCCATGCAGGTGGACTCTTTACAAAGACGGGTTAGTGATGCACGCAAAGAACATAAAGGAAAATCTATGTTTTTACTGTGGTAAGTCAGGGCACTTCATTATAAACTGCCCCAGCCGTTCTCGTAAGACTACTGCAGCAGTCATTCACTGTGAGTGTTGCGAGAGGAGCTCTGTCATGTCCGAGCCTCAGACTCCAGAGAGATCTGCTGCAAGAGATCTTGATTTTTAAGGACTTAAACTCTGTTAGTTCTGGGGACAATGACGGTATAAACGCTGCAATTTTTCAAGTTTCCTCAGCGGTGTCCCAGCTGAGTTGTAAAAGAAAATAATTCTCATTGCTTCCTTTCCATCAAACTCTGGGTGGACTCAGTCTGGGTGTCTAGCTCTGCTATGATCGACTCAGGAGCAAGTGGAAATTTTATGGATATCTCCTTTGCTCTGAAACAGGGATACGTTCAGTGAAGAAGGCTACTCCAGTACAGATGGAGACTGTGGATGGCTCCCTGCTGACCTCTGGACCAGTGGATCAGGAAACAGAGCCTTTGAGGGTCCTTATGGGTAAAGATCATCAGGAGAAAATGTCTTTCATGCTTATCTCTTCTCCCCACTTTCCCATCACCGTCCATATGATTGTCCAATCGAATTATTGCCTGGAGCCGAGATACCTTTTGGTAAGATCTACCCCCTAGCGGGCCCGAGCTAAAAGCTTTGAAGGACTACATAGATGAAAATCTAGCCAAAGGCTTCATACGCCCCTCTTCATCTCCCGCAGGTGCACCCATCTTCTTTGTGAAGAAGAAAGATGGATCTCTGAGACCCTGCATAGACTGTAGGGAACTCAATAAGGTTACTATTAGAAACCGTTATCCATTGCCTTTAATCCCTGAGTTGTTGGAGAGAGTGCGGCACGCCAAAATTTTCTCTAAACTGGATCTCCGTGGGGCCTATAACTTGGTCCGTATTAGACCTGGGGATGAATGGAAGACTGCATTCAGGTCACGCTATGGAAACTTCGAATATCTAGTTATGCCTTTTGGTCTGAGTACCGCCCCAGTCACTTTCCAACACTTGGTGAATGACATCTTCAGGGATCTCCTAGATACATTTGTGGTGATTTATCTGGATGATATTCTATTTTTTTCTA
Organism: Oophaga sylvatica; assembly: GCA_033576555.1. NCBI lineage: Eukaryota > Metazoa > Chordata > Amphibia > Anura > Dendrobatidae > Oophaga > Oophaga sylvatica. The sequence continues at coordinate 27,104 of JARQOD010004284.1, read as the reverse complement.
ACTCCACAGAGGAACATCATGGACATGTGAGAATGGTCTTAGAACGCCTAAGACAAAACCATCTCTACATCAAACTTGAAAAGTGTGAATTCCATAGGACCGAAATTCAATTTCGGGGTATGTACTATCTACGCAAGGGATTAGTATGGATGGAAGCAAGACCCAAGCCATCAAGGATTGGCCAATTCCTAGAAATGTGAAGGAGGTGCAGCGCTTCATCGGGTTTGCCAACTTCTATAGACGTTTCATTAGGAATTTCTCTGAGGTAGTGTCACCTATCACCCAACTTACCCGGAAACAGTCTAGGTTCTCCTGGACCCCGCAAGCTCAGGAAGCATTTTCCTGTTTAAAGGATAAATTTACCACCGCACCTATCTTAGTACATCCCAACCCCGAGCTTGCCTTCATAATAGAGGTGGATGCTTCAGACTGTGCCGTTGGAGCTATACTCTCTCAGAGAACAGGTGAGAAGAATGTCTTGCATCCCTTGCCTTCTTTTCCCAGCAGTTGTCTTCGGCTGAGAGGAACTACGATGTGGGCAATAGAGAATTGTTGGCCATTATTGCCGCCTTCAAGGAATGGAGACAGCTTCTTCAGGGAGCTGCACAGCAAATAGTCGTCCTGACAGACCATCGTAACCTTGAATTTATCAGGTCGGCTAAGTGCCTGACTTCTCGCCAGGCTCGCTGGAATCTTTTCCTAAACCAATTTAATTTTGTCATTTCTTATAGACCAGGATCGCGCAATGGAAAGGCTGATGCACTCTCTAGGATTCATTCAGCAGAGACACGTCCACTTACTCCTCCTAAGACTATTCTTCCTGACTCTAGATTCCTGGGAGTGATTCATAATCAAGACCTACTTAAGGACATCAAGGAAGCATACCATGCGGATTCTTTGTTGGCTCAACCCCCAAGGGACGTAAGTCTTGTCTTTAAGAGTGGTGTGTGGATTCAGGGACAACGTCTGTATATACCTGAAACAGTCAGATTGAGAGTATTGCAACTCATCCACGATTCCAAGATAGCCGGGCATAGGGGAATTCTAAGGACACAAGAATTTCTTTCTCGTTTCTTTTGGTGGCCCACTTACAGGAAAGATGTTTTAAACTATGTCACTTCATGTGAAGTCTGTGCAAGATGCAAAACACCTCGCTCCTCACCAACTGGTCTGTTACAACCTCTTCCCACCCCGTCCCGCCCGTGGGGATCCATTTCTATGGACTTCATTGTGGAGTTACCAACCTCTCAAGGGAAGAACACCATTCTAGTGGTGGTTGATCGTCTAACAAAGGCAGCTCATTTTATCCCTTGTGTCGGCTTACCCACTGCAAAACAGACATCAGACTTGATGATTAAGAATGTGTTTCGCTTACATGGAGTACCGGATGAGGTCATTTCGGATCGAGGGGTGCAATTCACTTCAAGGTTTTGGCAAAATTTCTGTGCCGCATTGGACATTAAAGTAAACCTTTCTTCTGCTTTTCATCCCCAGACTAATGGACAAACAGAACGAACCAATCAGACCCTGGAGCAGTATCTCGCTGCTTTATCTGCCACCTACAGGATGATTGGGTGGATCTACTCCCACTGGCTGAGTTCTCTTATAACAACTCTCAGAGCGCCTCCACTAAGCAGTCTCCTTTTTACTCCAATCTAGGTTATCATCCTAACATTCTTCCTCGATTTCCCATAGATACGCCCTTGCCGGCAGTGGCTGAAAGAATCACTTCTTTACAAAAGAATATGGATCTTCTAAAGGAAAATCTAGAATTGGCTCAGGAAAGGTACAAGAAAGCAGCAGATAAATTTCGTAAACCTGCACCAGCTTTCAAGGTAGGAGATTTGGTCTGGCTGTCAACCAGAAATCTTAAAATAAAGATTCCATCGTCTAAATTGGGACATAAGTACATTGGACCTTATAAGATCAGTAAGATTATAAATGCTGTTGCTTGTCGTCTTCAACTGCCCAGAACTATGAGAATCCACCCTGTCTTTCATGTATCCCTACTAAAGGCTGCAACACCCAATACGTTTCCTGGACGCTCTTCTCCTTGCCCTGACCCAGTGCTGGTCAATGGTCAGGAAGAATTTATGGTGGAAAGGATTCTAGATTCCAGGTTGTACAGAAATTAGTTGCAATATTTGATTAAATGGCAGGGCTACCCAGTGGAGGACAACTCATGGGAACCAGTCAATAATGTAAATGCTCCTCGCCTGCTCCGCCAGTTTCATCAGAAGTACCCTGACAAGCCTGGTCTGAGGTCAACCGGAGGTTGTCCTTAAGGGGGGGAGTAATGTAAGGTTCTTTGTCTCTTTTGACATGTTCCTTGAAACTCAGTTTTCCTCGGCCATTTTGCTTTCTGTCTTTTGCAGCTCTTGCCCTCAGTTAATATGGAGTTTCCAGTTTTCATGTTCCGGCCCTGATTCTCTCCCTCTTGCTTCTTAAGCAGCCTCAGCTGAACAATCGGTGCTCCTGAATCAAGCCTCAGTCAGCCTGTGACCTGACTCCTGGAAACCTAGGATTTTGGACTCCAGCTATTTCCTACTGAGGAACTTTGGAACACTTTTGGACTTTGGAAACCTGCTGTCTGGTGAATCCATGTTTGCAGAGGAATTACGGTACAGAGAAGAGATCCTGAACCTGCTTGGAGATTTATTGTAGTGCTTGAAGTTACTCTGGCCTGCTGTGTCTCCTGTCACTGTTCCTGCAAACTGTGTGACCTTTTCTGCATGCTTGTATGAAGTAATACAAGTCATTTCATATCAACCTATGTCTCATGTGTTTTCCTCGCACCCAAGCACAAGACGCTATAGGTACTGTACACTATACATGACACTGGCTACCACCCAATTCTGCAAACCAGGAAAGTGAACTGTAGAACTACATTCCAGCTGTAGATATTGTTGTGTCAATTGATCAGCTCCGTATCTATTTCCGCAGGAACACCCACACTCAGAGGCCCAGTTTGGCTAACATCCAAATTGAAAAGCAGGAAAGTTTATTGTATCAGTAGAATTCAGCTGTATACATTGTTGGTGGAATTGTTCTTCTCCGTATCTATTTAGGGAGAAACACAGTTAGCCAGAGGCTCAGTCTGGCTAACACCCAATTCTACAAAGCAGGAAAGTGAACTGTAGAACTACATTCCAGCTGTAGATATTGTTGTGTCAATTGTTCAGCTCCGTATCTATTTACGGAGAAAAACTGATAGCCAGAGGCCCAGTCTGGCTACCACCCAATTCTGCAAAGCAGGAAAGTGAACTGTAGAACTACAGTCCAGCTGTAGATATTGTTGTGTCAATTGCTCAGCTCCGTATCCATTTACGGAGAAAAATTGTTAGCCAGAGGTGTTATGTTCTGCTACAAGCACTAAGGAAAGAAAGGGATATCTGTCCCTACAATAAAACTAAGCTCAATCCCTACGATGTAACGGGGAACCAGACCCAGTAAAGTCCTCAGCTAGGCTGAACGAAGACCTATAGATGCGAGGAAAGGATCCCTACAAGCACTAGGGACTGGGAGAAAAGGTGGACACCTCCTAACAGAAGTTGTAGCAGTAAAAAGAAAAACAAAACAACATAGAACATAGAGGTCTGAAGACCAAGCAAAACTATCTGAGTAAGGTAACAAAGCACCTGGCTAGCTTAAGAGTATAAGTTACAATGAAGTCCAGCAAAGCCAGAAGGGCGGAGCAGGATTAAATAGGCCACAAAGGTCATGTGACCAGCAAGGTAAAAAAAAAACTAACAGGAGAGTTCTAACAAGAGGCCCAGTCTGGCTAACACCCAATTCTGCAAAGCAGGAAATTGAACTGTATAACTACAGTCCAGCTGTCGATATTGCTGTGTTAATTGTTCAGCTCCGTATCTATTTACGGAGAAAAACTGATAGCCAGAGGCCCAGTCTGGCTAACACCAAATTCTGCATAGCAGGAAACTTAACTGTAGAACTACAGTCCAACTGTATATATTGTTGTGTCAATTGTTCAGCTCCGTATGTATTTACGGATAAAACCTGTTAGCCAGAGGCCCAGTCTGGCTAACACCCAATTCTGCTAAGCACGAAAGTGAACTGTATACAGCCCCTGACGTTATATTTGGTAGCTGAGGAGAGCAGGCAAAAACGGCAATACACCAGAGAGGTTGGAATCTACTGGATTGCAGTACCCTGACTAACCACCACAACTAAAGGCAGCCGTGGAGCGTTCCTACGTTGGTCCTAGACGCCTCGTCACAGCCTGAGAGGTTAAATACACCTAAAGATAGAAAGAGGAAAGCTATCTGCCCCGGAGCAGATCCCCAAAGAACATAGGAAGCCCCCAAACATGTAATGGCGGTTAGACAAGAGGAAATACAGACACAGACAGAAAATAGTATGAGCAAACGTTGGGGCCCAACCTGCCTAGACAGAAAAGGATAGGAAGGATACTTACTGCAATCCAAAAAAAAACCCTAAAAAATACTAACTAATTGCAAAAACACCTGAGATTACACGACCTCTACCACCTAAATTAGTTCTCTGGTGTAACAAAACTAAGCCGCAGCCACTGAAAAAACTGGAAAAGGCAAATGAACAAATAACAGTGGCTCCAGAGGAACTGAGAGGAGCCTAAGCCCCCCCGGGGAGGGAAACCTGGCTAACCTCACAGAAATGCATAGAAATATGCAAATGATAAGCACAAAAACAAAAACAGAAAATATCTTATCTCAGAGCAGGAGAAGAGGCAAGACTCAGCAAGCTTCCAAGTGAACCAGGAAACAACGTTGAGACAAGAACAATTGATCACCGGAAACCATGATGGGAGGGAACCTCCCTTATATCCAGCCAATCTGTGATTCCTGATTGACAATCCTCATTGAATGGTTCAGTACTGTTTGTAACCACCAGAGGGAGCTTCTGCTCAGAATTCATTTCTAACACATTCACAACAGTACCCCCCCTTGAGGAGTGGTCACCGAACCCTCATTTGTGCAACCAGGTTGGTCAGGATGAGCTCTGTGATAGCACGGATCAGTCTCCTAGCATTGATGTCCGAAGCAAACACCCAAGAATTGTCCTCCTGACCATAACCTCTCCCATTAACCAAATACTGGAGTTTCCGTCTAGAAAAGCGAGAATCCAATATTTTCTCAACCACATACTCCAGATTGCCCTCAACCAAAACAGGGTCAGGAGGCGCAGCCATAGGAACCACTGGCTCGACAAACCTCTTCAATAAGGACTTGTGGAACACGTTATGGATCTTAAATGTCCCTGGAAGAAGTAAACGAAAGGAAACAGGATTAAGAATCTCCATGATCTTATAAGGTCCAATGAACCTAGGCTTAAACTTAGGAGATGCAATTCTCATAGGGATATTTCTTGAGGACAACCAGACCAAGTCCCCCACTTCAAACTGAGGACCATCAGTCCTATGCCGGTTGGCAAACCGCTGGGCCCTCTCCTGAGAGAGGGACAACCTCTCCACTACCTGGTCCCAAATCTGCTGCATACGCTCCACAACAGAGTCAACACCTGGACAGACAGAAGCCTCCGACTGTCCCGAAGAAAATCGAGGGTGAAACCCAAAATTGCAGAAAAATGGAGACATGAAAGTGGCAGAGCTAGCCCTATTATTAAGAGCAAACTCAGTCAAAGGCAAAAAAGAGACCCAGTCATCTTGATCAAAACACAAAGCATCTCAGATGAGAAAAGCCGAGGAGAAAGACAATTGAACACCAAGTTTAGAACTAAAAGTCCTCCAAAATCTGGAAACAAACTGGACTCCTCAGTCAGACACAATGTTCACAGGAATGCCGTGTAACCGAACCACGTGCTGAAGGAACAAAGGCACCAATTCGGAGGAGGAAGACAACTTAGGTAATGGCACAAGATGTATCATTTTGGAAAACCTATCACAAATCACCCAGATAACGGTCATTCTCTGAGAAACAGGGAGGTTGGAAATAAAATCCATAGAGATATGGGTCCATCGTCTCTTGGGCACAGGCTTTTTTCATCAACAAACCACTAGAGCGAGAGCAAGGCTTGGAGCGAGAGCAAGTCCCGCAGGACTGCACAAATTCCCTGACGTCACGAGACAAAGTAGGCCACCAAAAGGACCGACTAACCAAGTCTCTGGTACCAAAAATTCCAGGATGACCGGCCAACGCGGAACAATGAATCTCAGACATCACTCTCTTTTTCCACCAGTCGGGGACAAACAATTTCCCAATAGGGCAGCGCTCGGGTTTATCCTCCTGACACCCTTCCAGAGCCAGTCTCAAATTTGGCGAGATGGCGGAAAGAACTATACCCTCTTTCAAAATAACAGCAGGATCAGATAACTCAGGAGAGTCCGCAAAGAAACTCCTCGAGAGGGCATCCGCCTTAACATTCTTAGTGCCAGGAAGAAAGGAAACCACAAAATTAAAATGTGTGAAAAACAAGGCCCACCTGCCTGTCTAGGATTAAGTCGCTTGGCTGATTCCAGATAAAACCAGATTCTTATGGTCCGTGAGGACCACCACCTGATGTTTGGCTCCCTCCAGCCAATGTCTCCACTCTTCAAAAGCCCACTTCATGGCCAATAACTCCCGATTACCCACGTCATAATTACGTTCAGTTGGAGAAAATTTTCGAGTGAAAAAGGCACAAGGGTTTTCTTTTAGAGGTCTCAGGATCTCTTTGGGACAAAACGGCACCTGCCCCAATTTCAGAGGCATCAACCTCCACCTGAAATGGCAGAGAAACATCAGGCTGCCGTAGAACAGGAGCAGAAGTGAATCTCTGCTTAAGTTCCTGAAACCAGAGACTGCCTCAGGAGGCCAATTCACCACATCAGAACCCTTTTTGGTCAAATCAGTCAATGGTTTAACAATAACAGAGAAATTACCAATAAATTTACGATAAAAATTGGCAAAACCCAAGAATCTCTGAAGAGTCTTTAATGAAGTAGGTTGGACCCAATCACAGATGGCCTGAACTTTGACCGGGTCCATTTCAATAACAGATGGGGACAAAATGAATCCCAGAAATGAGATCCTCTGTACGCCAAAAAGACACTTTGATCCCTTCACATACATAGCATTCTCTCTCAAAATCTGGAGCACAGTCCGAACATGTTTCACACAAGAGTCCCAGTCATTGGAAAAAATCAAGATATCATCCAAATAAACAATCAGAAATTTATCCACAAAATCCCTCGAAATGTCATTCATGAAGGACTGGAAGACGGAAGAAGCATTAGTGAGCCCAAAGGGCATCACTAGGTACTCAAAATGCCCCTCTGGGGTATTAAACCCGTCTTCCATTCATCCCCGTGATTAATGCGAATAAGGTTATACGCCCCCCTGAGGTCAAGCTTGGTAAACCAAGTAGCACTTTTCACCCTGGAAAACAGGTCAGAAATCAAGGGTAACGGATATTGATATTTCACAGTGATATTGTTCAAGAGACGATAATACACGGCCTTAATGAACCATCCTTTTTGGCCACAAAGAAAAAAACGGCACCCAAGGGTGAAGAGGATGGTCTGATATGACCCTTCTCCAATGACTCCTTGATATAAGACCGCATAGCGTCATGTTCAGGTACAGACAAGTTAAGAAGGCGACCTTTAGGGAATTTACTACCAGGCACTAATTCAATAGCGCAGTCATAGCTCCTATGGGGGGGCAAGGATGCAGATTTACTTTCGCTAAACACATCAGAAAAATCAGTCAAAAAGTCAGGAACATCCTGAGCCTGGGGAGAGGCAGAAAAAACAGGAGTGTTGGCATTAACACATTGGCAGCCCCAACTGGTTACAGACACAGATTTCCAATCTAAAACAGGATTATGAGACTGTAACCAAGGGAAACCTAGTACAATAACGTCATGCAGATTAACAGCACCAAAAATTTGTAACTCTCCTGATGATCAGGTTCAACCCTCATTATCACCTGAGTAGAGAACTGGGGTTTATTCTCAGCCAAAGGGGTAGAATCAATCCCCAGTAGGGGAATAGACTTCCGTAGGGGTATCAAGGGAAACCCACAATGTTTAGCAAAATCAAAATCCATCAGGTTAATAGCTGCTCCCGAATCAACAAAAGCCTGAGCAGAAAATGTGGACAGGGAGCAAATCAGGGTAACAGTCAACAGAAATTTAGTCTGAACACTACCCAAGACAACTGAGCGTGCAAAACGTCTTCCCCGCTTAGGGCAGACTGAAATAGCATGAGAGGCATCACCACAGTAGAAACATAACCCATTGCGTTTTTGAAACTCATGACGCTGTGCCCCAGAAGCCACTCTATCACACTGCATGGGTTCAGAAGCTGGTTCACAAGGCAACACTATCTCACGCATACCTCTGCGCTCACGCAAACGTCTGTCAATTTGAATAGCCAATGACATAGAATCATTGAGACCAGAGGGAGCAGGGAATCCCACCATAACATCTTTTACATTCTCTGACAGACCCTTCCGAAAAAGGGCTGCCAAAGCATCATCATTCCATTTGTCAGGACTGCCCACTTTTGGAATTTCTGACAGTACAACTCAGCGTCCTCAAGCCCCTGATTTAATGCCAACAAGGTTTTTTCAGCTTGATCAGTGACATTAGGTTCATCGTACATAATAACCCCAGAGCCAGAAAAAATGCATCAACAATACTCAAAACAGGGTCCCCAGGTGTCAGGGAAAAAGCCCAATCCTGAGGATCGCCGCGCAGGGAGAGATGACAATTTGAACCTGCTGTGCTGCGTTTCCTGAGGACTTAGGTTTTAAGGCAAAAAACAACTTACAGTTATTTTTGAATTCAGAAATTTAGCTCGATCCCCCAAAAATAAATCTGGCATGGGGATCCTAGGTTCCACAACCGGCAACCCTGCAAGATAGGTAGCAATACTCCGAACTTCAGTGGCAAGCTTATCCACACGGCCAGACAACTGTGCAAACTCCATTGAGAGAAAAAAAAAAGAAAACCTCCTCAGCACCCAAGAGAAAAAGGGAAAAAATGCAACAAACAGAGAGAAAAAAAAATAAATAAAAAAAAATAATTCTGACAACTCCCCCTTTTTTTTTCCTTTTTACTATTTTTCCCTTCTGTGAGTACCATATAATTTTCAGTTTGGCCGGTGATACTGTTATGATTTGGTAGCTGAGGAGAGCAGGCAAAAACGGTAATACACCAGAGAGGTTGGAATCTACTGGATTGCAGTACCCTGTCTAACCACCACAACTAAAGGCAGCCGTGGAGCGTTCCTACGTTGGTCCTAGACGCCTCGTCACAGCCTGAGAGGTTAACTACACCTAAAGATAGAAAGAGGAAAGCTATCTGCCCCGGAGCAGATCCCCAAAGAACATAGGAAGCCCCAAAACATGTAATGGCGGTTAGACAAGAGGAAATACAGACACAGACAGAAAACAGTATGAGCAAACGTTGGGACCCAATCTGCCTAGACAGAAAAGGATAGGAAGGATACTTACTGCAATCCAAAAAAAACCCTAAAAAATACCAACGCTACTAGTTGCAAAAACACCTGAGATCACACGACCTCTACCACCTAAATTAGTTCTCTGGTGTAACAAAACTAAGCCGCAGCCACTGAAATAACTGGAAAAGGCAAATGAACAAATAACAGTGGCTCCAGAGGAACTGAGAGGAGCCCAACCCCCCCGGGGGGGGGGGAAACCTGGCTAAACTCACAGAAATGCAGAGAAATATGCAAATGGTAAGCACAAAAACAAAAAAACAGAAAATATCTTATCTGAGAGCAGGAGAAGAGGCAAGACTCAGCAAGCTTCCAAGTGAACCAGGAAACAACGTTGAGACAAGAACAATTGATCACCGGCAACCATGATGGGAGGGAACCTCTCTTATATCCAGCCAATCTGTGATTCCTGATTGGCAATCCTCATTGAATGGTTCAGTACTGTTTGTAACCACCAGAGGGAGCTTCTGCTCAGAATTCATTTCTAACCATTCACAACACCCTGATAGAAGTTATGTCGCTTATCCATGTTATGTAAATCAAAGCTTATAACCTAACATTAAATTCATCCATTGGTTTTATAAATTACTCTTTTGAAAGCTGAAACCCTCCCAAATTTTGTTTAGGTTAAGAAAATAAATTCGCATCAATGCTGAAATATTCATCATTTAATGAACATAAAATGGTCAGATTTTGGCAAGACAAAAGTTTTGTCGCCCACAGAAAGTAATGTGATATTCATACAAATAATTATCTTAAAATACAAATGTATGTTGCATAACATTGGTGAATGAAGTTGTGGTGCTATTAGAGTCATATTTAATATTTTGTATGACTTCCATGAGCTTGAAGGACTGCATCCATGCGGTTCAACAATGATTCATACAATTTATTAATGAAGTCATCAGGAATAGCACAGAATGCAGTCTTACATGCCTCCCAGAGTTCATCTAGATTCCTTGGTTTTGTCTTCCAAGCTTCCTCTTTCATCCTACCCCAAACATGCTCAATGATGTTCATGTCTGGTGACTGGGCTGGCCAGTCATTGAGGACCTTGATCTTTTTTGCCTGGAGGAACTTTGTTCTAGAGATGGATGTATGAGATGGAGCACCACCCTGCTGCAGAATTTGACCCCTTTTATGATTTGGAATATAAGAGGTAGCTAATACTTCTAGATATTTTAGGCTATAGATATTGCCTTCCACCTTGCAAATGTTTCGCACACCCCATATGGAATGTAACCCCAGACCATGATCTTTCCACCACCAAATTTAACTGTTTTCTGGGTGTATTTTGGATCCATACAGGCTCCAGTAGGTCTCCTGCAGTATTTTGTGGCGGCTGTGGTGTAATTCTACTGAAGATTCATCAGAGAAATCCACCTTTGTGCCACTTTTCCAGCGTCCATCTGTTTAGCAGGCTGTAGGACTTGGTTTTTTATTTGCCTTTTGTTTAGTGCTAGCTTCTGGGCACTGAATCGACCATGGAGGCCATTTCAAGACAGAATCTTACAAACGTTCTAGTTGACACAGGGACTTGAGGTGACCAGGCCTGTGACCAGGTGACCAGGCCTTGTGGAGCTCTGCTGCAGTGGAAGAGGGGCTTGCTTTGGATTTTCTAAAAAACAAACGTTCCTCCTGAGCAGTTGTCTTGCGGGGTCTGCCGGACCTGGGCTTGTGAAACCCATCTCCAGTTTCTTCAAATCTTTTTTTAATTCTTTGTACTTGATGCTGAGACACACCAAAGGTGCAGCCACCTCTGCAGTGGATCTGGTCTTCAGCCTCTTGATAATCAAGGATTTGGTCGCAGGGTGGATTTTTGGCATGTTGTCAGAGCTCAAGTTGCAGTTTAAGTGAAGGTCTGGTGGTTTGGGTTTCTTTTTATATACACCCACTAATTAACAGATCATTTACTGAGCACTGGTGAGGATGTAAACTAGGATTGGTGCATTATATGACCAGGTGACAAAACTTTTGTCTTGCCAAAACCTGACCATTCTGTGTTCATTAAATGATCAATATTTCAGCATTGATGCCAATTTATTTTCTTAACCTAAACCAAATTTGGGAGGGTTTCAGCTTTCAAAAGAGTAATTTATAAAAACCAATGGATGAATTTAACGTCAGGTTATAAGCTTTGATTTACATAACATGGATAAGCGACATAACTTCTGTCAGGGACTGTAAGTACAGTACAGCTGTATATTCCTGATGACATATTCACATCTATATTTGAAGATGTCGAAAGGGAGAAGCCGAAGTCCAACGCTCTTCAACATTTACATCAACGAGCTGGCTACCGCTCTAGAATCTTCCACAGCACCAGGTCCAGGGCCGGCGTTATGGGCAGGCAGACCAGGCAGCTGCCTAGGGCCCCCAGGCACAGTAGGGGTCCCTGGCTGCTGCCTGGTTCCACAAATCCATATAGCACAAGGCAGTGCTTCTCTTTGCAGAAGAGACAGATGTAAGTGCATCTTATCTGTTCTGCAATGTGAGCCTTTCCCGCGCTGCACTGCTTGTGTTATTGCTGTAATGTCGGCGATGGTGATCCCGGGGCTGGAGGCCGAAGCAGTCAGGCGTGTTATACTGACCTGCCTGAGCTCTGCATATTATCCTGTGCTTCTGCGCTATGGCCATCCATCTTACTCTCACTCCTACAGCCTGCTTCTGTGTTATAATTTATACAGTGTCCTGGGCTGACAGCTGCTGTTCAGCAACAGGACCTTCCACATGGTCACTTAAACCGCTGACGTCGTCCTGACGTTGAAACAGGCTCAGCAGCACCTGTCAGGAATGAGTATACAGTGACAGTAGCTGCACTGCTGCCCAGGAGAAGTGGTCCTGGAATCCTGGCTGGCTTCCATAAAGAACACGTGTGTCAATACTACTACTGACTGGTCAGGTTACTGCTGATTTTTTTTTTTAACTGCACGCTGCACCTCAGCACAGCAAGGACTAGTACCCTCTAAAATTCATGTTGGGGAAGCTGTACAATTTAAACTTATTTGTATATTCATTATTGTTTGGATGCACAATAAAACGTTCCATCAAATAGCAACAAAGTGGCGGGAGGTCTTCCATGCTCTTAGAAATATTGCTGTACACCATACCCTTTTTTTTTCTAATATGGGTAATTAATCTCAGTCAATTGTTTTAGGACAATAGACTAAAGGGTATGCCACACTAAACGAGATCGCAAGCGAGATCGCTAACGAGATCACTAACTGCGTCACCATTTATGACGCAGTAGCGATCTCGTTAGCGACTTAGCTGTGTGATTCCAAACACAATCATCAGCGATCTGTGATTCCCAAACACATCTTATCAACGATCTGTATAACAACCTCTGCGGTCGTTGGGAAAACCTAGTCCCACCTGCAATGCTGGTGAAGTCGTTCATAAAGGGTGTCACACTGAGCTATTCAGGCTCACCACGGGACACCAACGACCAAAAAACGGCTCAGAAACGTTTACAAACGATCAGCGACATCTCAGCGGGGGCCACATCGCCGCTACATGTACACAAAAGCTGTCGCTAACTAGATCGCTACTGCGTAAATAAATGGGGGACGCAATTGCGATCTCGTTAGCGATCTCGTTTGCGATCTCGCTTAGTGGGCATACCCTTAAGTTAAGTGCCATCTTTAACCCCTCTCTGACATCTGACTTACTATCCCATCCATAAAAACCCGTGACAATCTGACCATGGACAGGATAGTACGTCATAGCGATTAGCTGCGCTCCCAGGGGAGCGCAGCTAATCGCCGCCGGTGTCAGCTGATTATCACAGGCTGACACCGCGGACTCTGTGCCGGAGCGTCACGGACCGCTCCCGGCACATTAACCCCTTGCAACACCGCGATCAAACATGATCGAGGTGTACTGGGGGCACAGGGGAGCATCGCGCAGGGAGGGGGGCTCCAAGCGCGCCCCCCTGAGACCCTCAGAACAGCGCAATGTGATCGCGCTGTTCTTTAGGGCTTCCTCCCTCCCAGGACCCAGATCCAAGATGGCGCCGGGGTCCTGGAGGGAGGCGGCTTCCTCAGTGTCTGCCGAAGAGCAGGCACTGAGAAGCCTGCAGCGCTGCATGTGAAATCGCTGGTCTCACAGAGTGCTGGCACACTGTGAGACCACGATCTCACATTTTACAGTGATGTCCCCACCCTGGGACAAATGTAAAAAAGTAAAAAAAATAAAAATAAACGTGTAAAAAAAAATTTCCAAAATAAATAAAAAAAAAAAAAAAAAAATATTCCCCAATAAATTTCATTTCTTCCTGTAAATAAAAAAAAAAAACAATAAAAGTACACATATTTGGTATCGCCGCATCCGTAACGACCCCCCCTATAAAACTGTCCCACTAGTTAACCCCTTTTGTGAACCCCTTAAAAAAAAAAAAAAACAAAGCAAAAAAATCAGTGTTTTATCATCATACCGCGATCAAAAAGTGCAATAACACGCGATCAAAAAAAACCGATATAAATAAACAGGTAAAGCTGGAAAACGTCATCTTGTCCCGCAAAAAACAAGCTGTCATACAGCATCATCAGCGAAAAAATAAAAAAGTTATAGCTCGCAAAATAAAGCGATTTCAAAAATAATTATTTTTTTATAAAAATTGTTTTTATTCTATAAAAGCGCCAAAACATAAAAAAAATGAAATAAATGAGTATCGCCATAATCGTAAGACCCGAAGAATAAAACTACTTTTTCAATTTTACCACACGCGGAAAGGTATAAAAACGCCTCCCCCCAAAAGAAATTAGAATTGCTGATTTTTGTTTTCATTCTAAGCTCCAAAAATCAAATAAAAAGCGATAAAAAATGTCACGTGCTCAAAATGGTACCAATAAAAAGCAACTCGGCCGCAAAAAATAAGACCTCACATGACTCTGTGGGCCAAAATGTGCAAAAATTTTTAGCTCTCAAAATGTGGCAATGAAAAAGGGTATTTTTTGCAATAAAAAGCGTTTTTAGCGTGACAGCTCCAATCATAAAAACCCCCTATAAATAGTAAAAAAACCCCCCTTTATCACCCCCTTATTTAGGGAAAAATAAAAATTTAAAAAAAAATTTTTTTTTTTAAAATTTTCCCTTAAAAGGATTATGGTGAAGGTTGGGTTGGGCAAAAAAGGGTTGGGTTTGGGGCGCAAAAGTTTAAAAATTAGGGTTATGGGGGGTTTTGGGGATAGGGTGTTTTTTGGGGTTTGGGGTTTGTGGTTGGGGTTTGGGGCCCCTATTTAGGGGTGTGGTTGGGGTTTAGGGTTGGAGTTAAATTTGGGGGGGTTTTTCTGTTTTTTTAGGCACATGGGGGGCTGTCCAAAACGTAAAAAGGCCCCCTTTTTCTAATTTCCCCCGGGCCAAATTTTTTTCCCCGGTTTAAAAAAAGTCAAAAACGGTGCCCCCAAAAAACGTCCTGCATTCCAAAACGTTACTACTTCCTTTCCAAGCCCTCCGGGTTTTCCCAAAAAAACTTTTTTCCCCCCACACATTTTTGGGAAAATCACGTACTCAGGAAAATTTTTGGCCAAAAATTTTTGGGGCCAAAAACCCCCTTGGGAAAAATAAAAATTTTTGGGGACAAAAAAATCATTTTTGGGAAAAAAATTTTTTTTTTTTTTTTCACCCCCGGGGAAATTAAAAACTTTTGTAAAACCCCTTGGGGGTTAAAGTGCTCACAACAGATTTTAGATAAGTTCCTTGGGGGGGCCCATTTTTTCCAAAAAAAAAGGTGTCACTTGGGGGGGGTTTTTCCACTTTTAAAAGGGGCATCGGGGGTCCCCCCAAAGGGGACATGGAAAACCAATCTAAATTTCCCGCCAATTTTAGTTTGAAAAAAAAAAAGGCGAAAATTTTCCCTTCCCCAGCTCTGCTGTGCCCCAAAAGAGGGGGGTTTTTCCCCCCCCTTAGGGGGGAAATTGGAAAATCGGGGGAAAAATTTTCACAACCCCTTTATCTGTCCATTTTCTCCTTTTACCCTTGTGAAAAAAAAAAAAAGGGGTTTTAAAAAATCATTTTTGGGGGCAAAAATTTTAAAATTTATTTTTTTTTTTTTCCTTCCCGTTGTTTTAGCTCCTTTAAAGCACCTAAAAGGTTTTTAAAATTCTTAATGTGGATTTGAGTACCTTGAGGGGGGGGGTTTTTTAGAAGTGTTTTCTTTTGGGGGTTTTCGCCCTTTTTTAACCCCTCAAAGTGACTTTTAAAATGAGGGTCCCTAAAAAAAAAACTTTGTAAATTTTTTTTTTAAAAAAGAAAAATCGCTGGGGAAATTTTTTTAAACCCCATAATTTCCTAAAAAAAAAAAAAATTTATTCCAAAATTGTGCTGATGTAAAGTAACCCCTTTTGGAAAATTTTTTTTCTTTTTAATTTTTTATTGACATATTTCTCTTTTTTTAAAAAATTTTAAAAAATTAAAAAATTTAAAAAATTCCCCAAAATTTTTTAAAAAATTTTCCCCCCTTTTGCATTTTTTTTTCAAAATAAATGCAAGTTATATCGAAGAAATTTTTTCAAAACGGGGGAAATTCAAAAGTCACGAGAAAAAAAACTCAGAATCCCCCCCAGATTTTTCCTTTTTAAACGTTCCAAGTTATAACCTCAAAAAAAATACAGTGGGCCCCCAAAATTTAAAAAAAAAGGCCCCCGGTCATTAACGTGCAAACCACCCTTGGGGGGGGAAAGGGGGTTTTAAACATTTTCCCTTTTTAAAAAAATTTTTGGGGGGGTTTTTTCCCTTGGGGCTTTTTGTGGATAAGTACAATAATTTTAATACATATTTTTTTTGGTACGCTTGCAAAAAACATACATAATGTGGGGGAAATTTTTTTTTATTTTAAGCTTACTGTACAAATAAAGTTAACTGCTATTTTAAAAAGCCCCCCGGGTTTTTTTTGGGGAAAAAATTTTTAGGGGAAAAGAACCCAAGTTGGGGGGGTCCCCGAGAAGTCTGAAAAACAGTAAAAATGTATCAGCAAAAGTACAGGGCACGATAAAAACCAACATAGAACCAAAAATGAAAAAAATTTTGGGGTGAACCCCCAGAGTAATCGTTAAAAAAAAACTCTATATATTTGCATGAAAAATATCCTTGAATACAGAATCTTTTAAAAGCTCTTTTTAACAAAAGGGAAATCTATTTCTCAAAAAAACCCCTAAAAAGCCATACACATTAAACCCCCGGGCCCCCTGAACCCCCGATTTCCCCTTTGGGGCTGGGGCCCAATATCTAATGTGAAAAGCGATGGCGATCCTTTTTTTTTTCCACAACAACCCCACAAGAAATATCAACAGATTTTTGTTTTAGCAAAACTGATAGTTTTAAAAGATTTAAACCCCGCTACTTTGGAAAATGGGGAAGTAACTGCGTCTGAATGAGGGGTGAAAGGGCCTTGAGCATCGAGTGGGGGAATAAAATAATTTTGGTCCTTTTATATTCATCGGGGCCCCTCATGAACCCCTTCATGAAAAAAAATGGCCCATCAAGATCCCCTTTTTGCAAAAATAGCCCCAAAAAGATCCCTTCATCGAAATATGCCCCAACATGATCCCCTTCAAGCAGAAAAGCCCCCCGTGATCCACTTTTGCCGGGGAAAATTCCCCCATCCCCATCCCCTTTTTTTCAGAAAAAAAGCCCCCCCATGATCCCCTTTTTTTGCAAAATAAGCCCCACCATGATCCCCATTGTTATAATGTGCTAGAATTTTTTCCCCAGCAGAGGCTTTTCCCCTGTGGTTTTTAGACAGTAATAAAACCCCCTTTTTGCAGGAATGGCAATCTGGGTTACTGACCTGGTTTTTATTAAGGGAAGGGGTTAATCCCAATGGGGGTTCCCCCGGGGAAAAAATTGTTCTTGTCTTTTAAATTTTGGGGCCCGGGGTTTTTTGTGGAAAATTTTTTTTAGTCCCCTTGGCCTGCCTCTTCCCCCAAAAATGAATATTTTCTGCTTTTAAATTTTTTTTTTTTCTTTTTTTGCATTGTTCCCTTTTTAAATTCTGTGGAGGTCAAACCAGGCCCCCCTCCGGGGGCTTGGGGGTCCTCTCAGTTTTTCTAAGCCACTGTTATTTTTTCCCCTTTTTTTTTTTTCCCCCTTTTTTTTTTAGTCCCCGCCCCCTTGGTTTTTTTCACACTAAAAAACTGTTTTGGGGGTTGGCGAGATCGATTTATCTCAGTATTTTTTAATCAGAATTTTTGGATTTTTGTAGGGTTTTTTGGGTTGCAAAAATTTAAAAATCCTGTCCTACCCAAAATTTGTCCTTGTGGCCCCAGCTTTTTTCCCATTCTTTTTTCCCCGTCTGTGTTTTGCTTTCTTCTTGTCTAACCCCCTTTTTCATGTTTGGGGGGTTCCTATTTTTTTTTGGGGCTGCCCCGGGGGGAAAATAGCTTTAAAACTTTCCCCCCTTTTAAAAGGGAAATTATCTTTTTAGGTGTGACGAGGAAAACCCGGGGATCAACGTAGAAACGCTCCAGGGCCCCAAAACCCTAGTTGGGGGGTTATTTTTTGGAAAACGAAAACCTAAAAAATTTTCCAACCCCTCAGGGGTTGGGGGTCCCCGGGCGTTTTTCCTTTCCTCCCCCACTACCTAACATAACATATCACTGGCCAAAAAAAATTTAAAATTTTTCTCAAGAAGGGAAAAAAAAGTGTGGAAAAAAAAAAAATTTTAAATGATTTTTTTTTTTTCTGTTTGTTTTTTTTTTTCCCTTTTTTTTTTATGGGGGGGTGAGGGGGGTTTTTTTTTCCCCTCTCAATGGAGTTTCCCAAAATTTTCCCCGCCGTGTGGACCCGCTTGCCACAAATTTTTGGAAAATTTTTTCTACAAGGGGTTAGCGTACGATACGCAAAAAAATCGGAATTTTCGGCCATATTAGCTGTATAGACCTTTCGATTCCGAAAAACCAAATTTTTGGGGAAAAACGAATACCGGAATGGGATTTGTAAAAATGTCACGTGAGTGCCCTTTTGGGCCCGGGCCCCGCGGACCCCGCGGCATTTAAACCCCGGCAAAATCCCCGGGCCCCGGCCCCGTCCTGGACTGTTTGGGGTGGCCGCCATTATCTTTTCCCTGGCGTCACATCATTTTTTTTTTTCCCCGAAAACCCCGCAGTGACTGCGGGTTTTAACCCGGGCCCCTAAAAAAAATCAGCCCCCATGACCCCCAACCCCCGGGGAAAACCCGGTAATCAGTTTTTTGCTGCAACCGGGTGAAAGGCCCCTGCCTGTCTTTTGATGTAGCAGAGCTGGAAAAGTCGTGGGACACTCGTTTTTTTATGGGGTGCGGGGGGACAGGTGGTATACTGCGTTTTTTTTTTTTATTTTTTTAAAAAAAAACCCGGGGAAAAGGGGTCGCAGGATGAGACGTAATAAAAGAAAGAAAACTGTGGGGTTTTTTTTTTTTTTTTAAAATTAAAAAAAAATTTTAAAAGAACATTTTCCCTTTTCCGGGTTACAACAACAATTTAACTAAAATTTTAAAACCCCGGGGCCCCCCTACGGGTTTTTTTTAAAATTCCTTTTTGGAGGGGGGGTTTCCAAAAGGACCACCTGGTACCTTTTTTTGCCCGCCAAACATCCAGACACCAAGGGGGCCCCCCGGGGGCCCGAAAAACGCGTGTGGCCCCCTACAGTCCCAAAACGTGATCCGCTAACTGGGGGTGTTGGCCACCTCTTTCATCCCCTCCGGGTCTGGACCCCTTGTCCCCCCGGCGAAACGAACCCCAAGGGGGGGCCAAACAGGGGGCCGGGGGCGGGGGCCGCTATAGTTTTCATTCCATACTGGGGGGGCTGAGGAAAAACCCCTGAGGGAGGGGGGGGAGATTTAACCCCGGGTGGGGTGGCCAAAATTTGCATAGGCCCCCGGGTTTTGGGAAGGGGAAGGCTTTTCCAGGGCCCCACAGGGGTTCCCCCACAAAACTGGGATAAGGGGGGGCACCGTTTTAAATTTAGGGCGTACCAAAACCTTGGAAAACCCCGTTCGGGTGTAAGTCACCAAAGTCCTTTCCCGCAACAGGTCCCCCCCCGGGTGCCCCCCCGGGAGGGATTCCCCCCCGCCCGCCGGGTTTTCAAAGACTTCTAAATAAAGTCCAGGCTCCGGATGAAGCCCCAACCACCTTTTTTAAATTTAAAAATCCGTACCTCACCCTTTACGCCCCCCGGGTCCCTCAGGGTAACCTTTTCTTTTCTTTTTCCGGGTCCTTTATCGCCCGGCCCCCTTTCGAAGGGGGCGTTGGCGAAGCTTTTGGGGGGTTTGCGCGCTCCCTTTGGGGGCTCTGCTTCCTTCTCCCCCCCCAAATTTTCCCTCTTTTCCTTTTCCGACGCCCGGTTTTTTAAATTTCTCCCGCATCTCCACGTCCCCCCCCATCAAAAAGCAGCTTAAGATGTCCGGTTTTTTGGCAGCTCTCCTGGCCCCCCCCCCAAGCCTGGCGGCGTCACCCCCCGGAGGAAGCAGCCCCGGTTTTTGGAAAAAAATGGGGAGTCCCCGGGGGCCCCCCAAAAAACTGGGGGAAACCTCGGGGGCCTGCGCGGCCTCCGTCCATGAGACCGGGGTTCCCCCCCTTTTTGTCCCAACGACGGGGGCAGACAGCGGGATCGGGGTGCTGCCGGGAAAATTTTTTTTCAGGAAGGGGTTTTCCTCCACTGCGAAAAAAGTCAACCGATCACATTGCAAGGGCTGGGTTTTCCCCCACGGACTCCCCCAAAGAACGGGGGCCTCACCTTCCGGTACAGAAAAATTTAGGTAAGGGGGGTTTGGGGCCGCCCCAAATTTTTTGTTTTAGGGCCGCCAGCTGGTTTCCTTTTCCGGGGGGCCTCCTCCCCCCCCCGGGGGGCCGGCCGTTTTAAAAGGGATCCCCGCTTCTTGCAGCGTAGGGGGGGTTTCCCCCGGGCCGGGGGCCCAAGGGGGGTTTCCGTGGCGATGGGTTCCCCTTTCCGTGGGGGGAAGCTCTGACTGCTCCATCCCTTCAAAATTTACTGCTCGTGCCCTTTACCCAAAATTTTTTTTTAAGTCACATTTTGACATTAGCATCGGGGAGGGGGCCCCCTTTTTTTTTGTGAGGCGGGACCTTCGTGTTAGTTTTTCCCACACTGAGGGGGAAAAGAGGGGGCGGAACTCAAGAGCTGTGGTCACGATCTTTTCATTCCCGTACCTTTTTAATTTTTGCCATCGTTTTAAAAGCCCCCCGGGGTTTTTAAAAAGGGGTTTTTAAACCCAGAAGAGCCCGCCCTTCTTCTTAAAACCGTGCCCGTCGTGGGCCAAAATTTTGGCGGAAAAAGGGGAAAACCCTTCTCTGATGTTTTTTGCAATTCTAAAACACAAAACCATTTTAATTCGGGGACACGGGACTCGCTTAAAGCAGCTACAAATCCTTTTCCCCTGACGCCCAAGTTGAGTCCCACAGAGCAAGAGGTTTTGGGGTACTGGGCCCCCGGCCCTTTAATTCTAGGGGGTTTAAAAGCCCCCCGGGTTTTTCCCGGAATTAAAAACAAAAGCCCCATTTTACTATGTAAAGTGTAAAAACTATAATTTTTAAAAAGTATATATATATTTTTCAAATGAAAAGTAAAAATATAAATAAAAGGGGTTTTTTAAAATTTGTATATTTTTTTTTTTTTAAAACCCCAAAAAAAGGGGTTTTTTTTTTTTTTTGGGGGTTTTTTTTTAAAACCAAAAACTTACTTTGGATTTTTCCGGGGATCGGAATCGGATATCGAAAAATTTTTGTGAATCGGGGGAAAAACCTTTTTTGATACGTTTTTTTTTGATATCGAGCAGAAACGTTTTAACACTAATTGCAAAACCATTTTGGGGGGGGGGGGGTAGGGGGGGGGGGGGGGGGGGGGGGGGGGGGGGTTGGGGCCGGGGGGGGGGGGGTTGGGGGGGGGGGGGGGGGGGGGGGAAAATTTTGGGGGGGGGGGGGGGGGGGGGGATGGGGGGGGGGGGGGGAAATTTTTTTTTAAAATTTGTGGGGGGTTATTTTTTTATTGGGGGGTTTTGGGGGAAAAAGGGGTTTAAAAATTTAAAATTTTTTGGGGGATTAGGGGGGGGGGGGGGGGTTTTTTTTTTGGGGGGAAAGGGGGGGGAAAATCCCCGGGTTTGGGAAGATTAATGTTTTTTCTGGTCTGGGTTTTTGGGAAAATCCCCCCAAAGTCACTGAATCAAGCTGAAAAAACCTTTTTGGGTTAAATCAGGGTCCTTTTAAAACGCTGAGTTTACCCCTCAGAAATTCCCAAAATGGGCAGTTTTCCGCCAATGGAATGATGAAGCTTTGGGGGGGGCCCTTTTTTGGAAGGGGGTTCCCCAGAATGTAAAGGATTTATTTTTGGGTTCCTTCCCCTCCAGGTCCCCAAAAAATTTTTGTCATTTTGGTATTCAAAAAGACAGAAAATTTGCGTGAGCGTAGAGGGGTGCGTGGGGAAAGTTTGCCTTTGAGCCAGCCCTGAGCCCCCCCTTTTGGGGAGAGTAAAATTTTTGGGGGCAGCGTCATGATTTCCCCAAAACGCAATTGGGGTTTTTTCTACTGTGGTGACCCCCCCTCATCTATTTTTTGTCTGGGGCCCAAAAGGGGAAGATGTTTTGCACGCCATTGTCTTTTGGGGAATGCCAAACTTAAAATTTTTTGGTTGACGTTACCCCTGATTTTTCCCGTCCCACATTTTCTTCCCCAAGGTTTTTTTTAAAATTAGGACATTTAAACCGAGGGATTTTTTCTTTGGGGAAAAATTGTGGGGTTTTCCCTGATCCCCCGGGGGGGAAAAAAAATTCCCCTACTGGGCATTGATTCTACCCTTTTTGGGGGAATAAACCCCAGTTTTCAACCCCGGGGAATAATGAGGGTGAAAAAATCATCAGGAATTTTTCCAAAATTTTTTGGGCTTGAAATCGCAAAAACCCCTTAATTTTAAAAAAAGGTTTTCCCCCTTGGGAAGTCTCATAAACCTTTTTAAAAATTTTGGGGAAACTGTGTCCCCTGACCAGTTGAGGCTGCCCCTTTTTTAAGGCCCCCACTCCTGGTTTTTTTTTCCCCTTTTCCCCGTCCCCCGGATGTTCCTGACTTTTTGACTGATTTTTTCGGGAATTTTTTAGTGAAAGTAAATCCGCATCCTTTCCCCCTCACAGGAGCTACGATTGTGCAATTGAATTAAGTGCCTGGTGGTAATTTCCTAAAGGTCGCCTTTTTAACTTGTCTGTACCTGAACACTATGCTATGCGAATCTTAATCAAGGAGTCCTTGGAGAAGGGTCATATCAGACCATCCTCTTCACCCTTTGGTGCCGTTTTTTTTCTTTGTGGCCAAAAAGGATGGTTAAATTGAGGCCGGTATTGATTATCGTCTCATAATAAGATCACTGTGAAGTATCAATATCCGTATACCCTTGATTTCTGACCTGTTTCCAGGGTGAAAAGTGCTAGTTGGTTTACCAGCTTTGACCTCAGGGGGGCTTATAACCTTATTCCATTAAGCACAGGATGAATGGAAGATGGCGTTTAATACCCCAGAGGGGCATTATGAGTACCTAGTGATGCCCTTTGGGGCTCACTAATGCTCCTTTCCGTTTTCCAATCCTTCATGAATGATATATTCAGAGATTTTGTGGATAAATTTCTATTGTTTATTTGGATGATATCTGATTTTTTCCAATGACTGGGACTCTCATGTGAAACATGTTCGGACTGTGTTCCAGATTTTGAGAGAGAATGCACTGTATGTGAAGGGATCAAAGTGTCTTTTTGGTGTACAGAAGGTCTATTTCTGGGATTCATTTTGTCTCCGTCAGTTATTGAAATGGACCCCGTCAAGATTCAGGCCATCTGTGATTGGGTCCAACCTACTTCATTAAAGGCTCTTCAGAGATTTTTGGGTTTGTGCCAATTTTTATCGTAAATTTATTGGTAATTTCTCCGGTATTGTTACACCATTGACTGATTTGACCAAAAAGGGTTCTGATGTGGTGAATTGGCCTCCTGAGGCAGTCTCTGCGTTTCAGGAACTTAAGCAGAGATTCACTTCTGCTCCTGTTCTATGGCAGCCTGATGTTTCTCTACCATTTCAGGTGGAGGTTGATGCCTCTGAAATTGGGGCAGGTGCCATTTTGTCCCAAAGAGATCCAGAGACCTCTAAGAGTAACCCTTGTGCCTTTTTCTCTCGAAAATTTTCTCCAACTGAACGTAATTATGATGTGGGTAATCGGGAGTTATTGGCCATGAAGTGGGCCTTTGAAGAGTGAGACATTGGCTGGAAGGAGCCAAACATCAGGTGGTGGTCCTCACGGACCATAAGAATCTGGTTTATCTCGAATCAGCCAAGCGACTTAATCCTAGACAGGCCAGGTGGGCCTTGTTTTTCACAAGTTTTAATTTTTGTGGTTTCTTTTCTTCCTGGCACTAAGAATGTTAAGGCGGATGCCCTCTCGAGGAGTTTCTTTGCGGACTCTCCTGAGTTATCTGATCCTACTGTTATTTTGAAAGAGGGTGTAGTTCTTTCCACCATCGCGCTCAGTTTGAGACTGGCTCTGGAAGGGTGTCAGGAGGATAAACCTGAGCGCTGCCCTATTGGGAAATTGTTTGTCCCAGACCAGTGGAAGAAGAGTGTGATTTCTGAGATTCATTGTTCCGCGTTGGCTGGTCATCCCGTGATTTTTGGTACCAGAGACTTGGTGAGTCGGTCCTTTTGGTGGCCTACTTTGTCTCGTGACGTCAGGGAATTTGTGCATTCCTGTGGGACTTGCTCTCGCTCCAAGCCTTGCTCTCACTCTAGTGGTTTGTTAATGCCATTACCTGTGCCCAAGAGGCCATGGACCCATATCTCTATGGATTTATTTCCGACCTCCCTGTTTCTCAGAGAATGACCGTTATCTGGGTAATCTGTGATAGGTTTTCCAAGATGATACATCTTGTGCCATTACCTAAGTTACCATCCTCCTCCGAATTGGTGCCTTTGTTCCTTCAGCACGTGGTTCGGTTACATGGCATTCCGGAGAACTTTGTGTCTGACAGAGGAGTCCAGCTTGTTTCCAGATTTTGGAGGACATTTTGTTCTAAACTTTCTCCTCTGCTTTACATCCTCAGACCAAGGGACAAACCGAGAGAACAAACCAAACCTTGGAGACTTATTTGAGTTGTTTTGTGTCTGCTGATCAAGATGACTGGGTCTCTTTTTTGCCTTTGGCTGAGTTTGCTCTTGATAATAGGGCTAGCTCTGCCACCTTGATGTTTTCATTTTTCTGCAATTTTGGGTTTGACCCTCGATTTTCTTTGGGACAGGTGGAGGCTTCTGTCTGTCCGGGTGTTGACTCTGTTGTGGAGCGAATGCAGCAGATTTGGGACCAGGTAGTGGAGAGGTTGTCTCTCTCTCAGGAGAAGGCCCAACGGTTTGCCAACCGTCATAGGACTGATGGTCCTCGGTTTAAAGTGGGGGACTTGGTTTGGTTGTCCTCAAGAAATATCCCTATGAGGGTTGCATCTCCAAAGTTTAAGCCTAGGTTCATTGGACCTTATAAGATCATGGAGATTCTTAATCCTGTTTCCTTCCGTTTGCTTCTTCCAGGGACATTTAAGATCCATAAACGTGTTCCACAAGTCCTTATTGAAGAGGTTTGTCGAGCCAGTGGTTCCTATGGCTGCGCCTCCTGACCCTGTTTTGGTTGAGGGCAATCTGGAGTATGTGGTTGAGAAAATATTGGATTCTCGTTTTTTCTAGACGGAAACTTCAGTATTTGGTTAAGTGGAGAGTTTATGGTCAGGAGGACAATTCTTGGGTGTTTACTTCGGACATCCATGCTAGGAGACTGATCCGTGCCTATCACCGAGCTCATCCTGATCGGCCTGGTTGCACAAGTGAGGGTTCGGTGACCCCTCCTCAAGGGGGGTGTACTGTTATGAATGTGCTAGAGATTGTTTCTGAGCAGAGGCTCCCTCTGGTGGTTACAAACAGTACTGAACCTTTCAGCGAGGAATGGCAATCTGGGTTCACTGACTGGTCTGATGTAAGGGAGGTTCCCTCCCATGATGGTTGCCGGTGATCAATTGTTCTTGTCTCAATTGTGGTTCCTGGTTCATTTGGAAGTTTGCTGAGTCTTGCCTGCATCTTCTGCTATCAGATAAGAAATTTTCTGCTTTTATTTTGTGCTTGCTTTTTGCATTGTTCCCTGCACTTCTGTGGAGGTCAGCCAGGTCCCCTCCAGGGGCTTGTGCTCCTCTCAGTTTATCTGAAGCCACTGTTATTTGTTTATTTTCTTTTTCCTGTTTTTTCAGTGGCTGCGGCTTGGTTTTGTGCACACTGAGATCTGATTTAGTGGTTGGCGAGATCGTGTGATCTCGTATTTTTGTAATCAGAATTGTTGGATTTTTGTAGGGTTTTCTGGGTTGCAGAAAATAATCTCTCCTGTCCTATCCTATTTAGTCAGCTTGTGGCCCCAGCGTTTGCTCATTCTATTTTTCTGTCTGTGTTCTTGCTTTCTTCTTGTCTAACCGCCATTACATGTTTGGAGGCTTCCTATTTTCTTTGGGGATCTGCTCCGGGGCAGATAGCTTTCATCTTTCTGCCTTTAGGTGTAATTATCTCTCAGGCTGTGACGAGGCATCTAGGATCAACGTAGAAACGCTCCACGGCTACCTCTAGTTGTGTGATTAGTTTAGGAATCTGTAACCCATTAGTTACCAACATCTCAGGTGTTCGGCTGCCCGGCTGTTGTTCCTGTCCTCCTCAGCTACCTAACATAACACCCTTCATGCTGAAATATGCACCATCATGATCCACTTCACGTAGAAATATGCCCCATCATGATTCCTTCATGAAGAAATATGCCCCATCATGATCCCCTTCATGAAAAATATGCCCCATCATGATCCCCTTCATGTAGAAATATGCCCCATCATGATCCCCTTCATGCAGAAATATGCCCCATCATGATCCCCTTCATGTAGAAATATGCCCGATCATGATCCTTTCATGAAGAAATATGCCCCAGCATGATCCCATTCATGTAGAAATATGACCCATCATGATCCCCTTCATGCAGAAATATGCCCCATCATGATCCCATTCAAGTAAGGGGCGGATGTAAGCGCAGATAATAGGAGCCCCCCATGACTGCGCTTGGGGCTATGGGGCATCCTTTGACATTTGTGCTTTCGAGGTATTGATTGGGTAGGGGATTTTGGGGAGGTGCAAGGTGAGGGGGCATTGGGGAGGGGGCTTTGCTGAGGGGTGGAAAAAAGTGCAGGAAAAAGGTCATTGTAGGCTGTAAGCTGAAGCGTGCAGACAGACACAGCAGAGTCTGCAATTTTGCGCCCACTCCCATCCTCTCACCTTATGGCGTCTGTGGAAAATCTTATGGAGCGCCTGCGGGAGGTCGCACGGTCCAGAGGAGGGGGATGGCTAGAAGGCCAGCTGTCTTCCCTCATGGGCGCTGCAGGTACCTGGGACGCAGAGAGCAGGGGCAGGAGGACCAGGCCCCTAGAGAGGCTCTCACCGGAGCTGTCATCGCACGGCCGGCGCAGGCTCCGGAGCCCCTCCAGGGCCCCGCGGAGGCTGGAGGCAGTGGTGCGGCTCCCCCCCGTTGTCCAACCTCCTGCAGGCATCCTCCTAGTTTGCCGGCAGGCGCAGGTCCGCGGAGCGGACCATGATCGAGGGCCGCAACGGAAGTG